>JAPDFF010000135.1:0-36031 GCA_027569505.1 Chloridium humicola | reverse complement strand
TCTGGTCATAAGAACAAGGCCACTTCGTGGGAACAGTTACTTTCCTTTCTCTTCTTTCTTCAAGTTTAGTGTACTCGTAGAGTCGTCATCAGCTAGTTGCAATACACTTGTTGAGACCGTTACACTTGAGGTCCGGGGTGTTGGGGTACGAAGCCTGATATCTAGCTTGGAAAGTACCCTCTCTAGATCGAATAGAATAAGACTAGCCCCTATAAAGCTACCCCTAATATTTTTCTCGTTGATAGAGGCAAAGAAGGCCTTATAAAAGGCGTAGAGGAACTCGAGCTTGCTTATATAGTTGATATATATCTGTATCAACTCCTTAACCTGGTGGCTATATACCTGCTTCAGCGGCCTAAAGCAGCTAATATCAAGTGGCTAGAGGAGGTGGGAGGAATGCGGAGGCATATAAAGTATAATAATATCGTTCTACTAGTAGTAGCGTTCGAATTCGGTCGAGTAGTAGCTCTCGTAGCTATCGAGGATCAATAACTGGTATTTGCCCTTTGTCCGGGGTATAGTATAGTAGTCGAAGTGCTTGATCTAATCTAGGCCTACTATATTAGTAGTCTAGCCGTTCTCGGTAGTTGCGATACGCTAGTCGGCTAGGAGGTTGCACTTGGTATACCAGTTAGTAAGGTAGTACTATACGGCTAAGATAATGAATAGAGGGATAGCCTAGCTAAGGGCATTAACTCCCTGAATCACCGTTGCCTACTTATAGTTGCTAGGCTAGGCTAGTTTTGCCTTGCTATGACCATCCAAGGTCGTGACTACTATACCCGCAAAGATAATACCTATTATAAACCCTACCTCGTCGAAGTTATAGGTATCATCGTCCACAATACTGTACTTAGCCTTAACGTTCTATATAAGGGTAAACCACTCGCCAATGACCTTTGGATCCTTATACTTGGCCCTCTAGTAGTCGTATCTACGCGAAAAACGCGTATAGAGCTATAGCTAGCGTTTGACGAAGTTGTATGCCCAGAGCTTGCCGATAGAGGGCGCGTCGCGTACACGTAGGAGTTGGTTGGCCATATCTTCTACACCACGCAACCGTAGTGGAAACGCCCGAGCACATAGCTCAATAATGTATTGAATAATGGCCTTCTCTTCGGAATCGGTAAGTCGGCGCGAGTTGGGCGTAGTATCGCGTCGTGCAGGCGTGCCAGCGCGTCGCCGTGAGAGAGTCGTCCGATCAACGTTGTAGATCTTAGCCGCAGCCCGTACACTTAGATTTTCGTCATTTTGAAGAGCTTCAAGTGCCAAGTTTACCCTGGCTTCAGAGAGAGTAGAAGGCATTGTTTGGTGTAGCTGGTTGGTGGATGAAAGGTGGACAGTCGCGTCGCGTTAAAAAAGTGGCTCGCTCGCTTAAATGGCTCACTCGCTTATAATGCACGTTAGCCCGGTCCTAATGTTCCGTTATTTGCAGGCCTGGAAGAGCGTCTACATTAAGGACGCCGAAATCGGGTTCAAACTCATGTCCGAGGATTGGGTGCACAACACTGGCTCCATCCTGGTCGTCGACTCCGTTTTTGAGAACGTTAAGAAGGCGATTCTCACTTTCCCAGCCAAGGCGAAAAAGGGGGACGGCACTACGGGCCTCACTCTTGACAACATCAAGTTCATCAACACAAATGAGGGCGTGGTTGACAATGAGGGGAAGTCGTATCTGGGAACGAGTGAGAACATCGACACCTTCGTCCTCGGTCGTATCTACTTGGACCAGGAGAAAAACGAGGTCATTCACACCAGCTTTGAGACTCGCCGCGATCCAACCCTGCTTGGAGCCAACCCCTGGGGATTGCCGAAGGCCCCCTATTTCGAGAGGACCAAACCGCAATACTCCGAGGCCAGCCACTCGCGGTTTTATCACATCAAGCAATCTTGCAAGGGCAAGCGACGGAGCTCAAACCTCCCCCATTGAACCATGCTAACAGTTGTCCAGGAGACAGCAAAACCGATGACACGGCCTGTATCCAAAACGCCCTTGACGCGCATGAATCGTCCATCATCTACTTTGACGCTGGCTCGTATATGGTCAGCGACACTATCAACATCCCCAATGACGCCAAGATTGTAGGAGAGAACTGGGCCCAGCTGGTGGCATACGGCGAGAAGTTCCAGGACCCTAAGTGAGTTTCCAAGTTCCAACCAAGAGAGCTCTTCTGATGTGCTGTCTGTCTGCAGAAACCCCCGCCCCCTTGTAAGGGTTGGCCAGAAAGGAGTCGGTCAACGCGGCACCGTGGAGATGCAGGATCTCATCTTCACCTCCAAGGGCCCTACCGCGGGCGTCGTGTTCGTCGAATGGAACCTACGGAGTGATGGGCCTCGCAAGGCCGGCATGTGGGGTGAGATCGCCCCTTTCAATGTCCAGCGCAGCTGTGACTCTCCTCTGCTTCTGTCCCTAATCCCTGAGACTAACCTGTTATGTCCGTCTTTACACAGACTGTCATGTGCGCGTGGGAGGGGCCACGGGCACCGAACTGACCGTCAAGGAGTGTCCGGCGGGCAGCATCAACGACAAATGCAAGGCCGGAAGCGCTCTCATGCACATTACCCCTGACGGATCCGGATATTTTGAGAATGTGTGGTTGTGGGTTGCTGACCAGTAAGTTCACACAACTCAAAGAGACCCTGGCCATCAACCACTCTCAGAGGCAAGTTTGCTAAGCCTTACACTCGCTTGATAGCGACATTGATGACCCCGACTGGAACGATGACAACAACTTCATGGTTAGTGGCAGCCGATGCGAAGGCTCAGGCAGTTGACGCTGAAGTTTTCGAAACCACTCTGCAGAAACAATGCTCCATCTTCGTCGCCCGTGGATTCCTCGTGGAGAGCACAACTGCCACCTGGCTGTACGGCACTTCATCGGAACACGCCTTGTACTACCAATACGAGTTCTTCAACGCGAAGAAGGTTGTGGCTTCCATGATCCAGTCGGAGTCTCCCTACTTCCAGCCGACGCCAAACCCTCCTGAACCAATGAAGAACGCCGTGGGCGCAATGCCAGGCGACCCTGCTTACAAGTGCGGCGACGGCGAGACCTGCGATTCTTCATGGGCTCTTCGGATCCTGAACTCGAGCGATATCATGGTCCACGGCGCGGGTCTCTATTCGTGGTTCGATACATACAGCCAAGAATGCCGTACGTACATGAAATTCAAGCGGTCAAATCGAAGTGTGAGACGCTGACAGCTCTCTAGTCCAAACAGTCGACTGTCAAAAGTCTCTCATCGAGCTCAAAGACAACTTTGGCGGCGTTAAGATCCACAACCTCATCACCATTGGCGCCGTGAACATGATAGAGTCGGATGATGGGCTGATCGTCAAGGCGGTCGACAACCAGGCGGTCGACTTCCACCCACGCTGGAGCCAGATAGCCGTCTTCGACCCTCGCCAGTTCACCAATCCTTGCACTGGAGAGCCGAGCAACACAAATCCGGACATCCCCGATGGCCAACTCGAGATTACCGTTCCAGAGGAAGGACAGAAGGCCTTCCTTACCATTGTCAATGGATGCCCTTACGACTTTGAGTTTCTGGGACAGCATGAACACCAGATGAAGAACTGGGGGGATCAATGGATTACTATTCCCGCGGGTGAGCTCTCCTTTTCCGGGGTAAAAATAAAATACTGACCTGCCCGCCTCAGGCGAATCCGCGCAGTTCGAAGTCTGGTTCGAACAAGGCCTCGGCATCAAGGACAAGGACACCGCCGGCGAAGCCTTCTACCAGCTCAAGGGCACCGACAAAACGTGGCACGTCACGACGGACTACGTTACGGAGGGCGACCCGTATCCGCCCCTGCGCGCGCGCATCGCGTACACGGGCATCGGCACCCAGGACGTCGCTCAGGGCACTATCCACGACCTCGGCTTCCCCACCCTGTACGACGGCGCGACGCTGCAATGGGTGTTAACGGGCAGCGAGACGTACGGGTACTGGTCGAGCGCAAACCCGCCAATCGCGTGGATGCACGAGATCCTCGATGTTATCGGTGACCGCAAGCTGAAGCATGTTTGTATGTCGGGCACCCACGACTCGGGCATGAGCGAGATTGATGGCAAGACGGCGTTTGCGGACTGGGGCAACACGCAGACCCAGTGGCTTGACATCTACGGCCAGCTGGTGCGCGGCGCTCGCTGGTTTGATATACGGCCTTGCTTGGGTAATGGGGGCAAGCACATGCTCTGCCACTATACCGTCACGAGCGGATCTGCGGTTGGGGCCAATGGTTTGGAGGTGGATGAAGCTATCGAGCAGATCAATAGGTGAGTTGATTTGGGGTAGCGCATACAATTGGGCCTGGAATGGTGGGTGATACTAACACATTCGCCTCCCCATTAGATTCATGAACGATTACCCCGGCGAGCTCGTAATCCTCGATCTCAACAGCGAGTGCGGCTTTAACACAGACGACCGCACAGGCTCGCAGACGTACAACCGCTTGACCGAGGAGCAGTGGAAGCCCATCTGGCAAAAGGTTCGGGACTCGATTCAGAAGCCATGCAAGGGCTTCGGCAGCGACGCGCTGCAAGAGCACACCATGAACGATTTCATCGGTGACGGTGTCGGCTGCGTTATGACGGTTGCCCGCAATATCCCTGGCGTCACGCGTGACTCGGAAAAGGGCCTGTACACGTACAGCCAGCTGCCGCGGCACAACGACTACGCCGACACGGACGACTACGACGACATGCGGCAAGACCAGATCTCCAAGATGAAGGCCAAGCGGCGTCTCGGGCGCGAGGGAGACCCGGACACCCTGGACGACATGTTTGTGCTGTCGTGGACCATGACGCTCAAGGCGAGCGACGCCCTCACATCGCTGGCGACCCGCGCGGCCGTGGCACAGGGCTCCTTGTTCTGGTATGCGTACCACGAGTTTACGCCCTTCTCGTACCCCAATGTGCTCTATGTCGACTTCATCGGCCAGCCGTATCTGCTCGACCACGGGGAGACGCAGGAGGAATATCTGAGGTTGACGACGGGCCATATTACGGCGCTGGCGATGGCGGTGAATTTGCAGATTGCCAGCCGAAATTGCTATGTAGGCGGTGGGAAGATTTGAGATGTCGACGAGGCTGCCGCTGGACTTTTATTGCTTTTTTCTTGTAATTCAACTTGCCTTGGTATGTTGTATTAACAACCCACCTTGGCCCCTTTTTTGGATACGTTATAACACTTTGGATGTAGTAGTACTTCAGCTTCTAGATTGGCGTGTTAGACAGTTAGCTTGGACGACCTTGAAGTCTTCTGTCCTGGAACTGGTTCGTGTTATTTCTCGGGTTCTCTCAGCGGTACCTCTATCAATAGTGCTAATACTGCGGAATCAGGTTGACTCACCAACTTGTCTTTCACTGACTTGATTGAGACTTTTGGACGGAGGAAATAAAATTCGAGAACGTTCGCCAAAACCTCACCGCCGTCTCCCTGACCTTTGAGCATCAACAGGAACAGGGGTTAACAGATACCGATGTCTGCCTGACTGCACCGCAATCCTTGTCAGAATCGGAGTCACAATGGCCCGATGGGTCACATCACGAGGAGTGAACAAATTCCATTTGCCTCATTTACATCTAAATCTCCATTATGCCTGCTCACGAGACTCTCATAACCAACAAAATGAGCTCACTTTGCCTCCCCAACATCCACCTCCCACCCGAGATCCTACAGCAAATCGTCCGCTGCCTCGACCCCGTCTCGCTCATCGCCCTCTCGCAAACCTCGAAACCATGGCGCGCCTTCATCAATACACTCCCCCACAACTTCAACCAGCGGCTTCTCACCCTCGAGCAGCAACTCGAGCACGGCGGGCTCGTGCCAATCTATGACGAGACCAACTCGGCGATATACCCGCCGTGAGAGAGCGACCAGTGGAAAAAGGCCCGATACGCCTGCTGCGGCTGTATGAAGCTGCTGCCACACATAATGTTCGACAACCGCGCCCTCCTCTGCCGGGCCTACCGCAAGCCGACGTCAGGGAGCGAGCAGTCTGCAAGAATGGCCTTCACAGACTGGGAGCCACTGGAGCCAAGGATCAGGCAGATCCGTATTCATCAACGGGCTTTTCAGGAAAGGCAAGAGAGAAAAAAATGGGTTGAGATGGCCAGAGATCACAACGAGCCCAAGTTCATGGCGACCGCGGACCGCCGCTCCACTCTACCACAACCTCATCGCGACCGAGCCGCCCATGTAGCAAACACCCATCTCGCCGGCACGGCGCGCCACAAACGCCGCTGCGCCGAGTGTCTGTACCGCCGCGGAGCCTGGCCGAGGCATCCGCAGTACTACCACGGGCCCAAGGACTCGGAGCTCATCATCGCGGTGACGCAGAAATGCGCCAGCCTCGAGCTGCACGAGGAGTACTTCCCGGGGCTCCTCTCCAAAAAGCCCCTTGCCCAGTTACAGACGTCGAAGATCTATCGGTGGATGAGAGCTGCTGGCACTCATTCCCACCGGACAGTGATTCGATGCGGTGGCTGCGGCGTGTGGCAGCACCGGGGCGCGTTTCGGTGGTGGCCGTTTGACCTGTCCAGGCCGCCCCCCCTGCCCCTAAGGTGCCCTGGGTCTGCAACAGCTGCCTTTTCAAAGACGACAACTATAACACGGCCATACTCGCTCGGGAACTTAGCAGAGGTTTGGCTGAGATACTGGGTTGGATATTAAGGTTTACAAGCATGTCCCTCAAGTACGGGTAGGACATTATCTACGAAAGTTTTAACCTATTAGTATTGAGCGAGGGGCCCTATGGTCAGTTCTGGAAGCAGCACAAAGCAATCGGGGATAAGATCCTCGACGGGCTGCAGTAGGAGTCGAAACGTGCTGGTTGCTAGATCGCTCTTGTTGAGGACTCGGTACTTCCGGATCTGCGGCGCCGGTTTCTCCGGTACAAGAACTTTGTTTCCAGTGAGGTACCTGAAGAAAAGTGGACAGAGGTTTTGGAACCCCGGGTCCGGTGGTGGCTGGAAGAATATGAGTTGCTTGAGGAGAGCTATCATGAGCTCAAGCGGTAGATTGCTTGGGTCGAGAGCAATCCTGAACTTGTCTTGGACTATGTGATGGAGAAGGAGCCGTACCGGGTTCGGTGAGGCTTACCTGTATTAGACTTGCACTGGTTGATATAAAAAGGGGGAGAAAACGTATTGTGAATTTTTTCGATTCTTCCTCTCACATATATATCGAAGGTACATCAAAACGTACCCGAGGTAGGAACTAATTACAAGTTTGTAGATAGACTCGTTTGCCCAACTAAGTTTTCGCTTGCTCCAAGCGTAGACTTCTATTGTGTATGTAACACAACTTGACGAGCGTCCTTGAGCCAGCAGGACCCCGACCTAGTTCACACCCGACCGGACAGCAATGTGAGACGCCATGCCCTTTTTTGAGACCCATCCGATCCAATATCCATCCGTTTGAAATGCCGCTAGTTTGCTCGCTCGCTGAGTTAAATGCGATGAGATGTGCCCCTAAAAACACCAATCCATGTTTACCCCATTCCTTCCCCGTTGTACCTACCCAAACACAGGTTACTACCTAGGTAGTACCTCAATGCATCATCCCCCCATTAAACACCCCCCCAACGAACCCCTCCAACCCCCCACTGCCCCCTCCTGCACCCCCACCACTACCACCAACCCCCATCCCCCCCATCCCCACCTCCGGCCCCAACTCCGGCGGCTCCATATTAAACGGCATAAACCACGCCGAGCTCGGCTCCCCCATAAACAACCCCTGATGCCCATGCCCATGCCCATGCCCAAGCCCACCAAGCCCTGCACTCCCACCATGCCCAAACCCTCCCTCCCTCCCACTCCCACTCCCACTCCCACTCCCACTCCCCCCCGCCGCCAAATCCCTCCCATCCTGCCCGTCCGCCCATCCCGCCACCGCCCCCAAACCACCACCATCACCGGAGTGGTGCTGGTTATGGTGTTGGCTATGGTGATCAATACCATGCGAGGAATGCGAGTGCGAGTGTGTATGACTGCTCCCCGCATACGCGCCAAACACAAGCTGCCTATCAAGGCGGGTCATGCCGTGGGGCGGGGCTGTTGCGAGGGGGAGGGTGAAGGGGTCGGGGGGGAAGAAGGAGTGTGTATGTGGGGAGGAGTGGTGGTGGTTGTGGGGGTGGGAGTGGGAGTGGTGATGGGAGTGGGGGTGTTGGAGGGGGTGGTGCGGGTGGGGGGAGAAGGGGGAGAGTTGATGGTAGTTGGTGGCGGTGGTGGTTGGGGTTGTGAGGGGGTTGAAAGAGGTGGGGGTTGTTGTTGTTGGTGGTGCTGTGGGGGGAGGGCCGGTTGTGGTGGGAGGGAAGGATCGTTGTTGTTGTTGGAGGCGGAGGTGGTCGGTGGAGGGGCGGGGGAAGTCTGTTTGGAGGGGGTCGAGGGGTCGGTCGGGTGCGCCGCCGCCGCGGGAGGCGGTGCTGGGTTTGCGGACGACAGATTTGCGCTTGGGTTGGGTGTTCGGCCGGGGCACGCCGTTCTCGGTGGAGGGTGAGAGGGTGGTGAAGAACTCTTCAACTGTGTGCAGCTCGGGCTTCTGCTCCAGCACGGCGTCGTCGCCCTTCTCTTTCTTCTTGTCGGTGGCGGGGTCGAGGAAGTCGGACTGCGACACGCCGTGGGGGTACCGGTCGAACCAGTCGCCGTACTGGAATATCGGCGACGCGGCGCTCTCGTTGGCGGGGTTGCCCCGTCTCGCCGCGTCCCCACAGGCGCGGTACTGCGCGCGGAGGTTCTCCGACATCCAGTGGAACATGCCCCAATATTGCTTCATCTTAGACAGGAACTTGACGTTGGTGGCCAGGTTCCGCTTTGAGGTCGCCTCAATTGTGGGGTTGCCCGAGAAAATGCCAAAGATGTGGACGGTGCTCGACAGGAACGCGCAGTAGCCCGTGAACGGCGCGGTGATGAAGTGCGACTCGGCGTCCTTGAGCAGCTCTGATATCCGGTTCGCGGCCGCAAACGCCTTGGCCCCTGCCTTTGTCACGAATGCCTTTGGCACATCCTGCAACGAGTGCCCCCTCGGTGACGACACCGCGAACCGGTTCATGAAGAGAATGGTCTGCTGGATCGAGATGTGCAGGAAGAGGAACTGGTTCGCCAGATTCTCGGTCCCGTGAACTTTCAGGTTCTCGGGCGTGTACGCCAGAGACTCCGGAAGCTCGGTCAGGAAGTCGTCGGTCTGCTTGAGCAGCTTGGTGTACTCGGACTCTGGGCTCCACATCGGGTGAGGGTCCAGCTCTTTGCCTCCCTGGTTGAGGTACCCGATGATGCGGCCCCAGAGCGCTATCGCCTTGATCATCCAGGCAGCAACCCCCATGTTGTCCCTCGCTTCGTCGGGCTGGTCCTCAGAGATGGGATCAAGGACCTGGCCGCGGAGCGTCTCAGTGGGTCCGGGGATGTCGTACTGGAAGTTTTTCTCCTTGATCGGAAGCGGGATCTTCATCGTCTCCTCGCGGATGAAGGTCGGCCTGTCCGTTCCCGATGAGTTGAACCGGTCCATTAAAAAGCACGCCCACATGGTCCTTCTTCGAATCTCGCGGTCGACGAAGCTAAGCTGCGTCTTGCCAGGTATCCGAAGCGGGTCGTGCTCCAGGTCTTTGTGAAGCTGCAGGGCAAAGGCCATGCGGATAGCTTGTCCTCCTAATGACCAACTCCGCCCGCCATGGCATGTCCCGAACTCGTGCAAGCCGAGGATCAACAGGCACGTCAGGATGGTAATGTTGGGCCACTCGTATCTCTTCGTCAAGATATCGCGGGCAGCAGATGCCCATTCCTCTCCGCGGAGGAAGTTCGGTTTTGTGTTCAGCTTCGGGTGGTTGGAGAAACGCGCGGCGATGGCGCATACCGAAAGGATCAAGACTGGGGGTAGTGTGCCAGCTCTGGAAGCCACTTGGGTTAGCGTTGATTCAGGAGCTGATTGTGCAGCGACTTACTTGAGCTTCCTCATGTAGCTGGGTTTGTGGAGAAGATGGTAAGCCTGGCCATAAATGTTCTCGAAGAAGACCTCGGCGAGGTGTTCCTGAAGATCTTTCGAGGGGAGGGCATCGGCCCCTTCAACTAACAGCTTGCTCTCCTCCTCCTCCTGAACGAGCACCGTCGAGGGCTTGTTCGGCCCATCGAGCTTGGACCGCGACGGGGCGCGGGCCCAGTGGTCCAGGTCCGGCCCGAATGCTTCCTCAGCACCGCGTTTCTTTGCAGCTGCCTTTCCACTTGGCAGAGTCCCCGGAATTGCAGGCTTCACCACGGACCGGGTCACCGCGGCTGACATGGCGTCCTGCTCCGTCTTCGGCACCACCTTAATGATGCGCTCCTCCATCCGCTTCAGCCGCTTGTCCAGCATTGCCATGTAATCGGTCCTCGGAGCGGCCTTGCGGGCCGTGACCTTGTACACGCAGGGGATGCGCGATCTGAGGCAGTGCTTGCAGGCGGGTTTCTCGCCCGAGCAGCGGATCTTCTTGCGGCGACAGGCAATGCAGGCCAGCGGCAGCCGCTTGCGCTCCTTGCCGGCTTTCGTCTTGAGCTCGCTCCAGGCAGGGGTAGTATCCGACTTGTCTCCCTTTGCCTTTCCTCCCAGATCGGTCCCATCTACCAGCCCGCTCGTGGTGAGGCCGAACTCGTCCGACATGGGCTCTTCGAGGGAGTTGGCGCCATTCGCATTGCTGTCTGGGGTGCCATTGTCGGATCCGTCTGGGCTCGGTCGTTGCCGGTTGACGCCGAGGTAGTTGGTCTGGACGGTGATGGAAGTTACTGGTTCCTGTTGGTCGTGCATGGGGGATATCGTCGTCGGCTGCGGTGTCGCGAACATGCCCGGTCCATGGTCGTCAAAGGGCAGGGCGTGCATGGGCGAGTTCCCTAGGCTATGTGGATAGGCGAACTGGAAGTCACTGAAGTGGGCGGTGTCCGACATGTCGTGGGTAGCTGTGATGCTGTCGAGGGTCCCATTGGCGCCTTCCAACTTGAGGCCGGGCTGGACGAGATGAGTTTCGGGGTCGACGGCCGAGAACTCTATGGAGGGAAAGTTCTCGAGGCCGGTCTGGGTGTCGCTTGGTGACATGTTGGGAATTAGGAGCAGCACAGGCTCCTTTGCTGGCAGACAGCAAGCTGATGGGACGGTCTAGGAACCCCCACACGGCCAACCCAGGCCTCAGGACGCTGTTCTCCACTCGATCCGACTCGGGGTACAATGGATGTCAGGGCGCCGAATGGATATATCTCATGGTATCTCCGGGAGGGGGCGTTTGTCGACGTGGGGAAAGGTGTCGTCGATGTGTGGTGGATCGGTAGCCGTGGTCCTGGTGTTCTGAGTACTTCCCAGCCGAGATGGGACCCGGTTGCTGTCTCCAAAAGTTGATGTTTGGGGAAGACCAGAGAAATCGGAGAGGAGGCGAACTGGGGTCGGAGGCTGCAGCGTCCCAACCTTCCAGCGGTGGGTCACTTTGGACGAGCCAGCCGGCTAGCGTCAAGAAGTGTTTTCGCGTGGTTGAACTGTGGGGTAACATCCCAGTCGTCGCTCACTCGCGGTCAATTTCAAGGGTTCAAGGGACGGACCTTGATCCGGGCAATGGATGTAAGTGAGATGTTTCAGAACCTCCCCCAAGGTTGACGGGTTGAAGCGCAAGTGACCTCATAAGATGAGTCTGATGCCTTCTTTCCGAAACGACAGCCCTCCTCTCTACATGCGGGGGCAGTGATCGCGAGCAGAGCAAGGGAACCGAGGATATGCAGCCTAGTGTGTCCAGGGTGTCATGCAGCCCAACCAAGACCCATGCATGCACTTGCATGCGGCGGGCAGGCCAAGCTCTGGGAAAGCCACACCGTTGTCGTCTGCGGATGGCATGAAACACCACCATGAGCCTCTTTGGTAAGGATGTGGCGGCTTCTGTGCTTCGTTTTGGAGAAGGTCATTCCGCTGAAACAAAGCTGCTTATCTGCACCATGGAGGGCGAAACTTCGTCGCTTGGGTAATGGGAACCGGGATGGGATTGTATCAGCCTGACCTATTTCGTAAATACAAATTCCTAGAAGATGCTGGTCTCGAGGAAAATGACAACGCAGATGCTCATTCGTCTCATTCCTTCTCCATTACGGCCTCGACATTTAACTCATTGTGGCGAAGCATCGTAAAAGGAGACGGCACCACAGCTTCTAGCTCCGTGTTGTCTCGCTGCGATATCGCAACATGAGGCTTGAAGACCGGCTCTGGTGGGTCTTGGATCGTTTTGTCGATCCTCCTCGTGGCGGATTCGCGGATTGATGAGCATGGAGAAATTTGGCGGAGACAAGACTGACAAGTGCTTGCTGTCAGCACCAATCAGCCGTCGCATCAGCTCCGGCTCCAAGAAACCGGGGCACGCTAGGGTGAAAGGAGTTTGGGGCGAATTTACATCATCTTGACTCCAGCCAATCGTGGGAAGAACAATTATCCCCGAACGATCGGGTCTTCATTCAAAGAGTGAAAAAGCAGTCTGGATAACTAACTGATTAAGATAGAAATCTATCAAGAAAATTTTGAATTTCAGTGGCTCTTGGGGAAGGCTTGAACGAGAGTTTTCTTCTTGCTTTTGGTCTTCTTGAGTGTTGTTGTGTCTTTCTTATCTGTAACTTTCCCCAGTTAGAAGTGTTGAAGGTCTCGTTGTTGTCCCTTTTCCATTCACAAGACTCGGGATAAGCCAACCAAACCAAGCTGGAGCTTGAGGAGCTGCTTGACTTTGAACTGACTTGAAATTGGCTTACTTGCGCCCGAGAGTGCTTGTCGGAATCCTTGGAAATACTTGGTGTTGAAGGTTCCGGTAGTGGACCCTAGCCCTGGGCACACATTCTTTCTTTGCTTCCCCCCCAAATGGCTCTCTAGGGATGTGGTGATGAGATGTTAGAAGTGGATGGTAGGCTTGAAGGAAACCGAAGTGCTACCGAATCAAGTATGGCTTCACACTTAGCTTGTTGGGAGGTTGCCTTGGCTTGACTTCACTTGCCTTGCTTGCCATGTGTCAGAACTGGGGCCCAACTGCGGCCCCAGTCCTCAGGGTCACGTGACTCAGGGGAACCAAACTACCGAACGTTGAGCGCAATCTGCCAACGTTCAACATCAACATCATCAACAACAACAACTACAACGAACAACTGCAGCATCCAGTCAATTGAAGCAGTGAACAACCTGATCGCCGTGCCCTTTGCAAGTGCCCTCTATTTGACCCTCAATTGGCCTACCAAACTACCGCTGGTTCCAACACCATGTACTTGACTTATTAGAACTGTTGTTTTCCAAGCAGAAGCAGACAAATGTACGGAGATGGTATAATGTACTATCAACTGAGTAGAGTCCTTCCTAGATGATCTGACAAGAAAGAAACGCCAACTGTGCCCATCCATGCCACCCTCACTCCCAAACACCCTGTTTTCTCTACCTCGCGGCGTGAAAACGTAAAAACGTCAGGAAACCAAACCAAGGCAACCCATCCTCCGTATCAAAAAAAGCACCACCCAACCTACCATGCCAGAAATTTCCCTACTTGACCATCCACAAAATTCAATGCAACTAATAACTGTTCAAAGCCAAACCCCTTACCGCCCCCCAAACCAAAACCGCTCCCATTCCCCCACCAACCACCCGCCGCCCTGCAAATGCAGGTAATGCCTCGTCACCCACAGCGCCAGCCCGCCCAGCACGCTCAGCCCACCAAGCACCTCAAGTGCAATCAACCCCTTATGCCTCAACTCGTCCGCCACTTCCAACAAACCAAGCGGATCCTGCCTCTGCTGCTGCCCCTGCTCCTGATCCTGCGCTCCCTTCTCCCCACTCCCCCGCCTCTCCCTCTTACCCTGCCTAACCCCCCTCAACCGACGGGAATGACTCCTCGTCCGACTCCTATGAGCCTCAACCTCCCTCCCACCAACCCCCAAACCCCCCTCCCCACCCACCTTTTCCACCTCACCCCCCCTCCCACGCTCAACAACCTCCATCCCCTCCAACCCCAACCCCATCCCTCCTTCTTTCACACACTCCCCAATCCTCTCCGCCAACCACACCGCCCTCTCCCCCCTCGCAAGCCTTGCATACTGTTCCCTCTCCCTCGCCAGACTCCGTTGCAAGTCTGCCGCCCAGTTTGCTAGACGGACATGTGCGAGACGTTCCTCGCGGTGGGCGTGGTCTGTTAGACGGGCTAGGGCGTAGTTTCCATTGCCCGAGCCACTTCCACTTGAGATTCCTCCCAGGGGGGGTGGTTGGAGGAGGTGAGGATTTTGGGAGTGGGTTTGGGGTTGGGGTTGGGAGGTGGTGGTGGATAGGGAGTGGGAGAATTGGGAGTGGGTGAATGAGGATGTTGGGGTGGAAAGACTTAGTGGGAGGGTTTGGGTGCGTGGGAGGGAAGGGGGTGAAGAGGTGGAGGTGCTGTCAGAGCCACGCCATTGGAGATATTTGCGCGCGACGGAGTGGCGGAGGTGAGAGATGCCGTTGGAGGTGAAGGCGTGAGCGACGAGGGTGGAGAGGTCGGTGGGGATGAGGGGTTGGACGTAGTCTGGGGACATGAGCAGGCTGGCGTCCATGGTGTCGTGGTCGGTACCGGTGGCGCTGGAGATGGCGTAGATGCCTTGTTTTTCGGGATCGGAAGATGGGGAGGGGGTGGAGAAAGAGAAAAGGCGGATGTTGGCTTCTTTGAGTTGGCGGTAGATTTGGTCTTTGCTGGCGGCTATTTGGTCGGCGGACATCAGGTCTGCTTGGGCGAGGAGTACGATGATGTTGGTTAGGGGTGAAAGCTGGCGGAGATATTCTATATCGACGGGGCGCATCCCTTTTCCAGATTAGCAACAGCGGTATTTGGCAGTCTAGAACCATGACTTACGGTTACAAACCATGTAGAACACAACGTCAACCTGTACACCGCCCTCCCCTCCCAAGAGATTCAGGAGATCTCCATCCGCCAGCATATTCGAGTTTATGCGCTGCAGATGAGCCTCTGTGTATTGCGCGACGGGTGTTATCGTGTCCATAGACTGCACACCGTTAGCTCTGTCCATCTCACGCATAAACGCAAGACTCACAGACGATCCGCTGCCATACCCCGGGGTATCAACAAAGCAGATATTCCGATCCAGCACGGCATCCCCCAAGCTCTTCCTCCTCCTCAAAACCCTAAAATCATCCACCTCAGACCACCACTCGGGATACGGCTTCGTGCTAGCATAAATCTCCGTAATCTCCTTCGTCCCCCCACTCTCCCTCCCCGACTGCCGCCTCCCCCCCTTCTGCCTGCTCACCGCGGGCCCAATCGCACTCGGCAACGACCTCGTCAGCGACGACGCCAGCAGCCCCGAAGGCGTAATCGGATCAACATGCACGATATGCTCGCACGACTGCACAATAGCCTTGATAAGCGACGTCTTGCCCACGCCACTATCGCCAGCGACTAACACCTTCAGCCGGCCCATGCGCTTGCCCTCGTCGGTAAAGGGGCGACGGCTCGGCATCTTGATGCTGGGCATGATGAGCTGGGGCGCGCTGCCGCTGTCCATCATGGATGAGCCTGCTGCGTTGGGGTCTTCGCCGTGGTCTTCTTCTTCGTCATCGTCTTCGACGGCGACGTCGCCGCCTGTCATGCTCGGTGGACAGCTGGGAAGGTCGTCGGAGAGGCAGAGCGAGTTGCGCCGGGAGGACATGCTGCTCAGGGCGGAGGCGGGGCCGGATGCGCCGAGGAGGACTGGGGTGAGGGGCTGGGAGAGGCTTGGGGTGTCGGTTGAGCGGGGGGTTGGGGAGATAGGGCGAGGTGAGTCGAAGTCTTCGTGTCTGAGGGTATCGAGAGGGCCTTTGGAGCTTGAAGGTCGGGTAGCGGGCTCTTTGCCTTTGTCGAGGTTGGCGTGCGACGGGACCCGTTTGGGGTACTCGGAGGTCTCGGCGTGGAGGACCGACCGGTGGTCTTTTCCGCGATGATGGAGAACTGGCGGCGGTTGAGATGAGGAGCCGATCGCAGACTCGTCGCCAAAGAAATAAGTCATTTGAGGGGCGGCAGGGAGCCTGAAGGCCGAAGGGTCGTCGGGGTGGGATGTGCGGGGACGCCCATGGGCGGCGTGGGCGGCGTGGGCGTCATTGCCTGGAAGCGGTCGCATGGTGTCGCGGAGCTACATGGAACGGTGAAGTGGGTTGGGTGTATTGTCGACAAGCATCAAAGACGAGAAGTGCGAAGGGATAGTTGTCGAGAAACAGCTATGTTGTATTGCTCTGTCGAGATGGGAAAGATGTTGGCAGATGATCTGGATACCTTGCTCAACAGTTGGGGTGAAAAGACAAAGAGAGTTCACGCGGACGAGGGGCAGTCCATCATCCGTCCTGCATGCACTGTGTTGTGCCCGCAACACCCCGCGGCAGCTGGTCACTCCCGCACTCCCAACAGCTGGACTCGCCCGCGTCAGCCCAATGATGACATGGGATTGAGGTGTGCAGCAGTGATCGACTCGAACGCGACACGACCCCGCCTTTCCCGCCTTTTGCATTCCCAGAAACAAGCTAAGAAATGGCCAAAACTGGAAATGCCAAGGCTCATTCGTAGTGCAGGAGAGTGGCATGTTGCCATGGTCCATCCAATCCAGGAAAGAAACAGCCCCTGAATGTGATCCTCGTGGCCATCCTGCCTGCCACTTGCTGTCGTCGCTTGCGCGGGGGTCGCTCTCCAAACGCGGAGGAGCTGCAGCAAAGGCTCCACTGTGGAGTCTCCTGCAGCAGCCCGCAGTGGATTCGGCCCACATCCCGGCACTGCGTCACAGGGGAGCGATACGGATAAGATAAGGCCACTATCAAGGGAGTTGCGATTAAAGGTGTTGAAGTTGAACATCAAGAAGCAGCGGAGACCATTCTTCGCATGTACTCTACCCTAACCAAGCCAATACACTCTGTGGATACACCACCCATTGCATACTTTGTACAGACTAACAGACACATCCTCAACTCAACTCAATTTCATCGCTACCTCCCTCCTACCCCCATGTTATCAAACCCCCTATCACTCCACAACCCCTCTCCTCCGCCCCTCTCAACCACGACTCCACTCAACGTACCTTGGATCTATCCCCTCACTCCCACCTAGCCCTCTCCCTCTCCTCCTCCCCCCTCCTCATCCTCTCCTCCTCTCCCCCGCCTTCCCCACCCTGTCCTACCTCCCCACCACTATTATCCCCACCAAGCGCAGCAACAACCTCCCCCCTCCTCCCCTTCCTCCTCGCACTCTTCCCATCCTCCCCACCACCGTTATCTCCCTCCCTACTCCTCTTCGTCCCCGCCGCCGCCCCGGCAAAACTCGCCATGCGCCTCGTCTCGCGCAACAGCCTTTCCCGGTCCCGCGCCGCGCGCTCTGCGGCGTGCGGGTCGAGGGATGCTGTCGTTGTTGTTCCTGCTGTTGTATTTCCGGTGGTTGGTGTGGTAGCGAGGGACGAGCGGCGGTCTGTTGCGGAGGGTTGTTGGGTAGAGCCTCGTATCTCAAGCCCGAGGGCTGAGCGAGAGGTGTTTAGCGGGGGGAGGTGGGTTGGGGGGAAGGAGGTGTGTTCGGGGGTGTCGGTTGTTGAGGAATGGTCTCGGGGGTGGTCGGATTTGCTGCTGCGGTGGCGGTGCTCGCGCTCGCGTTCCCTGTCGCGGTCGCGGCGGGAGTCACGGTGGCTGTCGCGATCGCGGTCACGGTCGCGGTCCTTTTCTCTGTCTCGGTCGCGATGGCGGTCTTTGCGGTCGCGGTCGCGGCGGGAGTCACGGTAGCTGTCTCGGTCTCGGTCACGGTCTCGGTCACGCTCGCGGTCGCGGTCCTTTTCTCTGTCCCGGTCCCGGTCGTAGTCCCTGTCGCGGTGCGACGACCGGTGCGACTTGTGCCGGCGGTGTTCGTCCCGATCCTTGTCCCGGTCCTTGTCCCGGTCCTTGTCGCGGTCGCTGCGCTCCCGGCGCTTGTCCGAGTCGCGCTCCTTGCGGCTGCTGCGGTGGCTGGAGCGGCGGGTTGAGTTGTCCGCAGGGGCTGCGGATTCCGATCTTTCGTGGCCGTCCTGTTCCGGTTGCTGCTGTTGCTCTTCCCGGCGAGAGGACTTGGACTCGCGGTCTTCGGTGCCATACGTTGAGTGCTTCCTGCGATGGGACGACCTATGATGCCTGCGCTCATCGCCACTCCCCCTCTCCTCATCCTCGGCAGGCGAGTACGACCGCTGCCTTCTGCTGCTACGGTGACGATGACTGCGCTCATAATCCCGGCTGCGCGAGCGGCTCCTGCTCTCCTCCCTATCCCGATCCCTGGCACGGTCGCGGTGGCGGTCACGACCACCACCATACTCGCGGTCTCTGCTCCGGTCCTGATAGCGCTCACCAGGATACCTGCGGTGCGAGCCGTGCATCGAGCTGCTGCGCGACCGCCCGCGGTCGAACCCGGTGCCCGTGGCGCTGGTGGGCGTCGGCGGCTTGTTGTCGTCATCCACCCAGCCTCTAGCCTGAAGATGCTTGTAGCTCGTGTTGGGCAGGCCGCGCAGCATGGCTTTGGGGCCTTTGGGCGCGTTCAGGGGGACGTCCGGGTTGGGAGGTGGCAGGCCGTCCAGGCCTTCGCCGCCGCCTTCGAGCATGGCCTGATTTGCCATGTCCGTTCCGGCTTCTCCTTCAGCCTGCTGCTGCGGCTGCTGCGGCTGCTCGCCTCCTTCTTCCGGCTCGCCTTCACCGCGAATCTCGCGCCCAAACTCGTCGACGGTGGCATCCGGGTTGTTGCCTTCCGCGCTGCCTTGATATTCGCCCTGGCCGTTCTGGAAGGACTGCCCGTCGTAGCCCTGCTCGTTCCAGCCGCCGCCGCCACCACCGCCGTATCCTTGCTGGTAGCCCCCGCGACTGTAGCCGTACCCGTAACCACGGCCTCGACCCCTACCGCGGAACCCGTAGTGATTCCGGCGATAGTCATTGAATTGGTTCTGGTGGCCATAATTACCTTGATTGAATCCTGTCTGGAAGCCAGAGTTAAACGAGCCATAATCACCATTGCCCATGCCAGAAGCGCTTGGATGATTGTAATTATCTTGGCCGACATTCCATGATTGCTGTCCGTTCCAGTTATCGGCTTCGCCCCCGTAGCCTCCCATGCCCATATTCATGTTCATGCCGTTCATGCCCATGCCTTGAAAACCCCCGCTCATGTACATTTGCATCGTCATCGGGTCCATGTTCATGCCTGGCATGCCTGGAGAGGGTTAGCTACGTTTTCTTTAATTGTGAGAGCGCTGAAAACTTACCCATCATTGGGAAATTGCCAAATCCGTTTTGCATTCCGTTTTGCATGGCCATCATCATTTGCATCTGGTCAAATCCAGGAGCAAAGCCGGTCGCGGGAAACTGGGTGCTCACGCCCTCGGTCTGGGCAACGGTGCCCTCCGCGTTCTCTGTTTCATCGCCGTTCTCGTTCTGGTCCTTTGGTCCGTCGGGGTTCTCGCCCTCAACAAGCTCCGAGGCTTGCTGAGCGGGGACTAGCTCGGTCGAGGTATTCGCTTCGGGTTCGTCATCCGCCGCTTCTTGCGCCGGTTGTTCCTGTTGTTGCGGTTAACAAAATAGGCCAGATTGAAATAAGGCGGGCGTAACCTACGGCCTCATTCCCAGCTTTTTCCTCAACCCCAGCTTCCTCCTGCTCAGCACCCACCTCCTTCCCCCCTTCCCCCTCCACAGAAGCAACCCCACCCTCCTGAACCGCCTCCTCCCCAGCCGTCTGCTTCTCCCCAACCCCCTCACCCCCCTCCACAACCACCACCGCCTCCACCACCACCGGGGCAGATTCCACCGGTGTAATCGGCGTCGAAGCAGCCTCCTTCACCCTCATCGACTCGCGCTTCTTCTCCTCCGTCCTCAAGAACACACGAATCGTGGTGCGCAGCGCCTTGTGCGGCTTGCAGTCGTCGGCCGAGAGGGGCGCGTGCTCGCACACGGGGCAGGACGCGGGCAGCGTGGACTGGCATCCCTCACAGATGGCCTGCTCGCAGCACGGCAGGCGGAAGGCGTTGAGCGCTAGCTTGCTGCAGATTGCGCAGCGCAGTTTGGCGGGGATGTCGTCTTGGGACAGAGAGCTGGGAGGGGGGGTTTGTTAGGGGGTTTGTTAGACGGGGGTGATGGGGTTTGATATGGGGGGGGGGAAGGGTGTTTACCTGATCAGCTCGGCTTGCGCGTCCGTGATGGTTAATGATGCCATCTTGTCGGTTTTGTTTGGCCGCAGATGCGGTCGGCGCCCGAGATATGGGTCGGATGGATTTATGAAACGGGAATCATCGAGCACTGCGCGGTTGCAGAACGGCGCTGGATTGATGGTTGATCGCGGTCTCGGTAGAGGCGATGCGGGACGCGATGGGAATCGATGAGTCCGTGGTAGTCGGGACTGGCGCTGGCCCTCAAAACTCGTCGAAGATCGTTGAAGAATGATACTGTCCTCCAGGGTCACCCTCCAGAGTGCGCGTCGAGGAAGCAGGTGATGGCGGGCTCCTGGTCGCGTCTCCTGCGCTCGTCGGCGAGTGGTGAAAATTTGGCGGCAGTTGGAAATCGCGCCACAGGATGGAACTGGCCCGAGCTTAGGTAGGTGGCCCACCGTGTTGTTTATTTCTACACACGGTATCTCTACACCTGACCAGCGGCAAAAGCACCGTGCGGAAATCAGCAGCAGCCAATATCTGATGGAGTAAACTGGATGGTTGATACTGTCTTCGCGTGAGGGCAATATTTTAATCTAGCTGTTGCAATGAGCTCATGGACACGAGGGGATATCTTCAAAAAGTCCGTAGGCGATGCTGTTGCACACACGATAGGGAGTACACTTCGTTGGGTGCCATTTCTGGCGTCAGATTAGAGGCTGTAATGAAGGAAAACACCAAAAGAACTATGTACTCCTGACTACCCGCGCGGTTGACCAATCAACCCGATGGACCGTGTAAGAAAACCAGAACCGCTGACACAACTCTCTTCCGCTCTAACCCCTCCCACGATCAGCAAGCGCAGCTCTCCTTAGAGCCCGTATCCCGTGGCCCATTAAGATTGACCCTCTGCTCCTCCGTCCGGGCCGCCGCATGCGACGCCCCCGGCCCACGGGCGGTCTTCAACGATGTCTCGGGGATGGCGTTGGCAATGGCCGTAAACACCTCGGTGACGTTGTAGCCCGTCTTGGCACTGGTCTCGAAGAACAGCAACCCCTCCTCTTCCGCATATGTCTTGGCCTCCTCGGTGGTAATCTTCCGGGCGTCACCAGAGTCCTCCGCGCCAGCATCCTCCGCATCCCCGCCGTCCCCGGCGCCGTCCTTCGTGAGATCGAGCTTGTTGCCGACCAGGGAGATGACGATGCCCGGGGAGGCTTGCCTTTGCAGCTCGGCGACCCAGTGCTTGGCCTTGATGAGGGATGTCGGTTTCGTCAGGTCGTAGACCACCAGGGCGGCTTGCGCGTTGCGGTAGTACATGGGCGCGAGAGAGGCGAACCGTTCCTGGCCTGCCGTATCCCAGATCTCAAATTTGATCGTCCGAGTCGGAAGGTTGCACTTCTGTGTCAGGAAGGCGGCTGTGGTGTCATTCGGGTTAGCGGAGGGTTATTCGGGAAGCTCGGGGCGGTGAGAGATGCACCTCCTATTGTGGGCTCCTTGTTCTCTTGGAAATCGTTGTTGACGAACCGAAGAACGAGAGAAGACTTTAGGGACCGACATGTTAGCCCGGACGCTCAGGATTTGATGGTGGACGGGGGAAACCGACCTTGCCGACGGCAGCTTCTCCAAGCAGCACCAGCTTGACGCTGCTGCTCGGCTTGGGCGCGTTGGAGTCCGCCATTGTGAGAGTATCGCTTGGGCCGCCGCAAGGGTCTCTGATGGAAAATCGAGGGTTTCGAGATGCGTGCGGGCGTTGGGGTTGGGCTGTGGGTTGCGTGTTCGTGCGTTGCTTGGGAATGGATTCTGAGTGACGTGATAGGCAGACACAAGACAGGAAGTCAGGAGCCAGGGTGCTTGCGACGACCGCCTCAAACCAACGCCAATCCGGGACTAGCGCAACACCAACTGCAGCCGCCAGCCACGCACGAGCCATCTGTGGGCCAAAAGTGAGACTGGTCCTCCAATCAGGCCTTGGGTCCTCCCGCTTCTCAAAAACCCACCTCAGCCCCACTAAAAAGTTCATTCGTCGCCAAAAGTTCATCACTCCTCTCGTGGACTGCTTCCTCTTCGAAAATTTATCCATCCCGACCGTCTCATCCCAGCATTGGACATTGAGACTTGACGCCCTTTATTATGGCGCCTACTACGACAAAAAGTGCCAAAGGCGCACCAAAAGCCGACAAGATCGTCTCCAAGAAGGGCCTCTTCGATGATTCGAGTAGCGAGGACGACCAAGAGGATGGCGGCGCGACTCTAGGCCCCTCGGCCGATCTCAAGATCAACGCCGAGTACGCCCGCCGTTTTGAGCACAACAAGAAGCGCGAGGAACTCCACCGGCTGCAGGAGAAATACAAGCCCGGCGGTGAGGGTGAGGAGTCCGAGACGTCGTCCGACGAATCTGAGGACGATGAGGCCGTGCTGGTTACCGAGGATCTGGACGCCGAGATCTCGGCTACCCTGCAAGCTATCAAGAACAAGGACCCCAGGATCTACGACAAAGAGGCCGTCTTCTACAAGCCTTTCGACGCCGCCGCCGAGCCCAAGAAGAAGGAGGAGAAGCCCATGTTTCTGCGCGACTACCACCGTGAGCGGTACTTGAGCGGCGATGTTGGCGCTGACGATGATAGTGCTGCCGCGGCCAGCGTCCCGAGGACGTATGCCCAGGAGCAAGACCACATCAAGAAGTCCATCCTCTCCGAGATTAACGCGGCGGCCGCTGCTGCCGACGATGAGGAGGAGGAGTGGAGCGACGATGACGCCTTCATCAAGCCCGTTAAGAAGGAGGCTGCGCCGACAGAAGGCGGCATCCACCCCTCACGCGTCGCCTACGTCGAAGTCACCGACGTCGACGTCGCTAACGCCGACAAGAACCCGGAGGACTTTCTGTCCAAATTCATGAATTCCAAGGCTTGGGCGACTGAGGAGGGCGCCTCCAAGTGGCAAGCATTTGAATCTGACGACGGCGAGGACGCGGACGACGTGGCTGACGAGTTCGAGCATGCCTACAATATGCGCTTCGAGGACCCAACCAAGAGCAACGAGTTCTTGAAGACGTACTCGAGAAACATGGCGAACGCCCGCTCCGCCAGAAAGGAGGAGCTCACCGGCAGGAAGAGGTTGAGAGCTCTTGAGAAAGAGCGCAAGGAAGCTGAGAAGCAGGAGCGCGAGGCGGAGCGGGCCCGCCTGCGCCGTCTGAAGATCGACGAGGCGTCAGACAAGCTGGCCAAGATCAAGAAGGCTGCCGGCATGGGCGGCAAGACTTTGAGCGAGGAGGAGTGGGTGAAGTTCTTGGAGGATGCCTGGGAGGACGACAAGTGGGAGGAGGAGATGAAGAAGCGGTTTAACGAGGAGTACTACGCCGAAGCGGACGAGGACATGAAGGCGGACGACACCGAGGATGACGAGGCAGAGGCCGGGAACAAGAAGAAGAAGCCCAAGAAGCCCAAGTGGGACGACGACATTGACATTAACGACATCATCCCTGATTTTGACGACGATGAAGTCAAGCCGGCTGTGGCCCTCTCAGACATCGAAGAGCCCACAGAAACCCAGGCGGCCGAGGCGTCCGACTCAGAAGCCGACTCCGACCGCCCCGCCAAGAAGCGCAAAACCACCAAGGACCTCAAGAATGAGCGCATCGCCGCCAAGCGCGAAGCCCGCGCCGAGCTCGCCAAGCTCGAGGCCCTCGTCGACACCAGGATGGACATTGACAACCCGCGCGCCCTCGCCTCCTCATCCAAATCTACCGGCGGCGGCTTCCGCTACCGCGAGACCTCCCCGCAATCCTTCGGCCTCACGGCGCGCGACATCCTGCTCGCGCCCTCGGACGCGGCGCTCAACGAGTTCGCGGGCCTCAAGAAGCTGGCCACGTTCCGCGACGCCGAGAAGAAGCGCAAGGACAAGAAGCGGCTGGGCAAGAAGGCGCGTCTCAGGGAGTGGCGCCGCGAGACGTTCGGCCGCGAGTACGAGCAGAGCGGGCCGACGTTTGGGTTTGAGAAGCTGGTGAATGGGGAGGAGGAGAAGGAGGTGAAGGGGAGGGGGAGCGGGGCGAATGCCGTGAGGAAGGGGTCGTCGTCGGCTGGACATGAGAGGAAGGACAAAGAGAAGAAGAAGGCTGAGGTTGGGGAGAATGGGATTGTGGAGGGCGAGAGGAAGAAGAAGAGGAAGAGGAGCAAGGGGAAGAAGAAGGGTGGTGAGGCCGAGGAGTGAGGGCAAGGAAAAGTGAAGGTGTTTGATAGGCGTTGGGAGCATTGCGAGGTTTGGTTTGCTATCTGGGCTGCTGCTTCGCGGCACCATTCCATTTGAACTATCATATGTCAGTTGTTTATCTAGTCCCCGAAACGACCAGTACTTGTTCAGATTACTCTCTATCTTCTCACCAAGACTCCGGAAGAAGGTTCTTGTGTTAACCCCCTGCTGCTTGGCTGAGCCTCGGCTCTGCCTTGTGGTGTGTTGTTGGTTCTGCAATCTTACCCTCGCGCTGTGTTAAGCGATGCGCCATGCTCAAAACAACAAGTCAACAACCGCTGCGAGCTCAATTTCTATCCGAGACTCGTCCTGAGTTGACAGTCGCTGGATTTTTTACCTGTTGCCCCGACTTCAGCATATTTTCCGGTCATCATTCAGTCCCTCATCTAACCGAGCACGTCCTTACATGACACCACAGGCATCATGGCGAACAATGATGTCGTGGCAGACAGCGGCACCACAACAGGCGATGACGCCGCTCTAGACCACGACCCCGGGGCTGACAGCGCCATGGCAGACAACGATACTGCAGTAAACGACGCCACCACGACAGACACCATCATTGCAGCAGACAACAATACCATGACAGACAGCGAGAATGAAAGCCAGCACAGCCGCGCCGGGCGATTCTGGGAAGAGTCCGGCTGGGAAGATGAATGGTCGTCCGACAATTACGATTACCTTTCCGACACTTCGGAAGGCCGCGCGGGAATTGCGCGCCGCTATCGCAGGCTCGACCTGTTGATGGACGTGCAGCTGGAAGCGAATGAAGCGGAACGACGAGCCAGATGGCCCCCCATCGCCTACGACAATCCCCAGGCCCTCTACAAAAAAGCGGAAAGGCACAACGACGACCTGACCGACGACGAACGCGCGATACTTTTCAGCCGCGGCGATGCCATCGGCAAGGCGCTCGCCCACCCGGACTCGCTCACGCCGGACGAGATACACACCGCCATGGCCTGGGCACCCCGGGACGAGGGTCGTGCCAATATCCAGCGCGCGACAGGCGGGAGGTTGAGCGAACCCGCCGAGATTTGGGCCAAGATCAAGCTGGGTCCGAGACATTGCACCGTCAAGGAGTGCTATCTCGTGTTTATGTGCCGTTTCCACGACAAGATGCCAGACATCTTCGACGGGGCGCTCGACGGGCCTGGCTGCAAGGAAGCCTCCAACCTCGTCTTTGTCCGGCACTTTTATCCCGAAGGCCAGGACGCTGTGATAATGCCCTGTGCTCGTGCGAAGATGCCGCAGACTTTTGTCATGATGATGATGTCGAACGTGATGGAGCTGCTGAACCACGTTCGGGGTAGGGTGTCTCCGCTCGCGTTTATATTGACACTCCCAGCGTTTATGGCCTGGTTCCTGGCCTACGTGGCGTCCACGGCCTTGGAGCTGGGTCCAATAGGAGATAGGCCGCCGCCAAACCGCCAGGAGGGCTCGGGACGCGAAACCCGCATATCCATACCAACGCTCGGTTGGGACATCGAGGATCTGGGGCTGACGAGACTCTTTGAAGAGGAACAGCTGGTGCAAGACGACAAAGAGCTCATGCAAAAAGTCGAAAAGCTAGTGCAAAAGGTCGAAGAGCCAGTGCAAAAAGTCGAGCCAGTGCAAAAAGTCGAGCCAGTGCAAGACGACGAAGACAACGTGAAGGAGCCAAGCCACAGGCCCCGTCCTGCCCAGCAACAAAACGAAGAGAACATGAAATTTATGTCGCGACGACACGGTCCGATTGGAGGGTTTAAACTATTTTGGGACGATGTGAATGACCAATGGGAAGATGGTACAAAGGTCCCCTTCAGCGAAGCGGAAGACCGCTGGTGTTTACTCAGTAAACAAAAGCAAGACTTTTACGAAAACGTCGCCGATAGGTTGTATTCTGAGTACACTGAGGAGTTCAACAAGAAGCTGAGAGAGGGATACAGGATTGACTGGAGGTTGCCACCAGCCGATATCCGTATGAAATGAGCACCAGGTCTGATATTTCATCACTAATCTTTGGCATTTACTTCTATGGCATCCCTCAATTCACATCTTTAGTTACTCATTGTTCTTAAAAGTGGGTAGTTAGTTAGTTCAAGAGAAACTTTCAAGTGAAACGCGTCTCTTGATTCCTTGAGGTCTAGCTGTTCATTTTTTATTTTTCAACCCAATCCGAAATGAGTCCTTGAGATCTTGTGTGTTGCCCAGGGAAAATAGATACATTAACCTGATGTCGAATTAACTGGCTGGTTTTCTGCAAGTCCTCCGTAACACCAACTTGAATTATTATGCAACCTGCGATTCGTTACCATTCTTGGCTTGTTTGTTGGTTCCATGTCTATATAAGGAGCGCGTCCGCGAACCCCCCAGGTTCCTAACCCCTCTCTCATCCTCTCGGTTATATTGTCTGGCCTGACAATCACTGCCAGAAGAAAAAAAAAACAAGAAAAGACACAAAAAATGTCCAGTTCAACACATCCCACATACGAAAGTCACGCACCCTCGTGCGCCCTTCCATCGACTTCCTCCGCCTCTGATGGCGTCTCTCCGGTCCCATCTCCGACAAGATCCAAGTCCTCGCCTCCGCATTTATCTCAACCTCGCCCCAGTCCCCGTACCAACCCTCCCCCTCCTCCAACTCCTTCCACCCAATCTCGGCGTCGCCCGTGTCATACCCGCCCGTGTCGTCTATCACCGTCACGGTGAGCTGGCTTGAGCTCTGGCCCGGAGGCTGGGACGAATCACACTGCTACTGCTGCGAGCCCGAGCCCGAGCGCGTCGTTACGCTGCCGGATGGCAGGGAGCAGGCCGTACGATGCTGCGGAACGGACAGGCCCGGGCCGAGCCCCTCCCTCACTGTGACGGCCAGCGACCCGAGCCTTGGGTATGTGCCCATCCACGACTACGTCTCGGCCGTGCGCCCTTGGTTGCTCGCGCACGAGCCCGAGATCCGCGACGCGATTAGGGGTGTGGTGGGCTAGACTCGCCTCGGACGCTGCGTAGTGGGCTGCGGCAGGGTATAGTCGTTAGTTTTATTAGCGAAGAGAGTATAGGTACCAGCGCGCGAGGGTAATAGCGGGAGGTCTTCCTAATAGCTAAATCTATGGGGCTTACTCGGCCTCCTGTCTCTGTTTGCATCTCTCATCTTCTGCACTAGAGCCCTCAAATTGATGAAGTAGTCTCTTTCTCCCTGTCCTGGAGTTTCCCTGTGGACTACTCCGGCTTATACCGCCAGGCTGTTCTTTACTCCCTTCTCTCCTAACGGCTGATACTTGTTTGAACGGGGGCTGGCTGTGACTCCTTCCTCACCGCTCAGGGCACCTAGTAGTAGTATAAGGTTCGTTGTTGAGCTCTTAGTCGACGATGGTATTGAAGGGGAGGGTAGAGGCGCTACTATGTCGGCTGTAGTTGTGGTTATGTACTCCTCGGCGTCTCCCCTTGTGTCGCCGGTCTGTAATCGAGTTGGTGGAGGTAGCTGCTGCTTTCCCGGCGATGCCGGTAACTCAGTGACCCAGTGGCCGAGGTCATGGTGGAGGAGATCCCAGTTGTCAGAAACTCTAGGTTGGGGGGAATACATGTGGGGGGGCTCCTGCGTTTCGGTGTAATCGAACGAGTTATCCTCATCCGGCGGAGTGTTCTTTTCCAGTTCCTCCTCGGGGCTACCGCTAGTACTACACTCGCCGTCCTTGCTGTCCGCGTTCTCTTTCTTGTCGTTGCTCTCGGGCTTCACACCCCAGACGGCCCCGCTAACAAACTGCAGGAGGCTGCCTAGGCTACCGGTACTTCCAATTTTGCCCGCCGCGAGCCGGGCAGCTTCGGATGGGAACGGCGTGCACAGAGAGAGAACGAGGCGAGGCCAATCGACGAGACCAGCTCCTCGACTTCCCTGCGGCTTCTCGTCAAGGAGTTCCTTGAGGTGTTCACGATTACGGGCCAGTTTGGCGGCGGCGAGAGCGTCGGAGAAAAAGGCATCCTCGTCAAGCAGCGGGATGGTGATGGTGTTGAAGC
The DNA here is from genome assembly GCA_027569505.1 of Chloridium humicola. Taxonomy (NCBI): domain Eukaryota; kingdom Fungi; phylum Ascomycota; class Sordariomycetes; order Chaetosphaeriales; family Chaetosphaeriaceae; genus Chloridium; species Chloridium humicola. The sequence continues at coordinate 7,679 of JAPDFF010000135.1, read as the reverse complement.
GCTGCCAGTAGTCGGCCCAAAGATATCTGCTGTCGCGGCATCCGACGTTGGCAAACGCTTGCCATTGTACGTCCTTCTCCCGCGTGTCGCGTGGCGGGGAGAAAATTGAGAAGGGCATCGCACCATCTGTCCAGAGCAGAGCAATGGGTTGGGGGGTTGCAACTTGCAAGCAGGGTGATCTACAAGTTCTTGTTGACCCAGATGTCGTACGCACCCAGATGTCGTACGCACCCAGATGTCGTACGCACCCAGATGTCGTACGCACCCAGATGTCGTACGCACCCAGATGTCGTACGCACCCAGATGTCGTACGCGAATGAATGACCGGGAATGACTGATCGAGGGTGAGGGTTGATGAGAGTTCAAGTTTTAGGCCTCAGCTGGAGGGTGGACACATTGGACAGCTTTACCCACACCCCCGGCCACCGAAAAGGGCAAACACCACATCGTTTATTTGTAACTAGTTGGCTGTCACCTGTGCAGCCAATTAGGTCTTGATCTGAGACTCGTTCAGTCAAATCGGTTTCCTCTGTACAATGAGGATGTTTTGAATCTCTGAAATGTGTCCATGGACTGTGAAGTGGCGGCCTGGTCCGTCGGCCACGAGACGGCGGCGGTCACGCGTCATGAGATTGTAATATGATTTGGTTTATTGGAGAATGGATTGGCGGGGTTTGAATTCGTTTGTGTAGTAATCGTTGGGGATTATGTGTTGGAAATGGTTGTCGTGTGTGGAAGTGTGAGGCTTGTGGGGAAATTGGTGATGTTGTTGTTGAGGAGGAGAGGCACTGTCGGGAAGTGGGGCAGGCTGCCAGGTCGGGCAGCCCGCCCAACAGAAAGAGATAAAGAGGTTGCGGTTGTTGTACGATGTACCCGCCGAAAGTCTTCATGCTGTAGATTCTCAAGTTGTGCTTCTACTCAAAGTTTTTTTCAGAGTCGGAGTCGTAACTAAGATAGCCCATGTCTCCGTTGTTCCGGGCTTCCAGCAACTGGCGTCGCCGTACAGGAGCAAAGCGAGTGATGAGCATCATGATAGCAGTGCCCGTTGTCTATGAGCTTGCCATGCTCTTCTCTTGCATAACAGTTTGGGTGTTTAATAAAAGTGACATTCTCGACCATAGGAAACCCCCAGAGCATGACTTCCTGGCCTTTGTAACCGCTAAGGTAGCGCCCCCGATCCGGTCTCTTGAACATGGCCTCCTGGTCCCACAGGGAGTCCGTCTCAATCTGGGCTGCTTCGATCTCCTTAGCGAAGTGTTCCTGGATCTGCCTAAAACACTCAATATGTATGCTTTCTGGGGGCTTGAGCGTCCAGTTGCATCCCGGTGAGGGGTCCTGATGGTGGCTTGATTACGGGGGACTGGCCAGCCTCGCCGTCGTCATCTATCAATTACCTCAAACCTAGCAAGCTTTGCTGTGCCACCCACACTCAAAGAAGACTTTTCAGGACTGGACGTGACGGTCTAAGAAAAATCATTAAGTAGAATGGCAGATATCTAGCTAACAGATCTTGAATCTAAGTACCAGAAGGTTACTTGCCATTCATCCGTCTGGGCTATTAATCATTAACAAAGGCTCGCTCAGAAATCTTTTCTATCAAACCAGAATCATCCTCCTCCCAAATCACTCACACCCTCGTAATGCTGATATCATCCACATAGAACGTATTCCCCGCAGCCTCCATGTTTCCATAAACGGAGAAAAACGCCCTGCCAAACGACGCCTCCGTCTTAAACCGTTGCTCAACCTTCACCCACTGCCTCGTCGGCCCACCCTTGGTCCCGGCATCCTTCACAAAGTTCACACCGCCGCCGCCGAAGAACTGCATCCTAGACACCGTATTCGCCTGCGCGTTCTCGCTCCACCACCACCAGCTCACCACGTACTCAACCCCCGGATCAAGCGTGATATACTTGGCCCACCCGCGCGACCCGCCATTGGTATTGAAAAAGTCAACTTTCATCGCATACCGGCCCTCATGCACCACCTCCTGGTCCACCCCAACCCGGATGACCGACTCGCCGCTGTTGCTCCCAAACGGCAGCACCCACAGCTTTCCATCCTCAAACCCGGCCTCCTCGCCGTCCGCAAACAGCGCGTTGCGGTAGTGCTCGGCCGGCGCCGTCGGCGTGGCCACCGCGTCCTTGCAGACGGTCTTGGACTGGCATGTCAGATCGGCAGTCGCGAGGCAGCTGTACGCCGCGGTGGGTGTCCAGTTGGGCCGGCTGTAGCCTGAGAAGCAGCTGGATAGCGCGGTGGGCAGCGCGAGGTCAGGGCCGAGCATGGCGGTGCTGCAGCGCTGGGCGTCCATTGAGTATTGGGGGTAGCGCAGGGCTGGGTTGTTGAGGCTTGCGCAGGCGGTGGGGAAGGAGGCCCAGCAGGGGTTGGGGGTTGGGAGGAGGATGGTCGTGATTTCGCATTGGGTTGGGGGGAGGGTGGAGGTGGGCGTGATGATGGGGGGTTCTTCTGTGGTGGTGGTGGTGGTGGTGGTGGTGGTGGTGGTTGTTGTGGTGGTCTCGGCGGGCGGCTCTGATATGGTGGTGGTGGTGGTGCTGCTGCTGGCTGGTGGTTCCTCGGTTGTTGTTGTCGACTTGACAGGCGGCTTCTCGGTGGTGGAGGTACTGGCGGGCGGCTCCTCGGTCAATGTCGATTCGACGGAGGGCTCCTCGGTGCTCGTGCTCGTCGGTTCGGCAGAGGCAGAGGCGGTGGTGCCTTCGCCGGTCCAGAAGATGTTGATGCGGTCGGGACCACCACACACCTGGCAGGGGTTGCCGGCACAGCGCACCTTGCACTCGGTGTCCGGTCGCTTCACGGTACTGTCGGCAAGAGAGGTGCCGCAGTAGCACACGGAGCCCGCTTGAACGCCGAACCATGGATATCCATCACAGGCCGCGGCACACTTGGGCAGTGTCAAGCTTTCATCGGTCACCACCTTGCCCTTCAGAGCAGCGTCATCATCATCGTTCGTGTAGCAACCCTGGTACTTGAAGTCACCAAGTGCCGGAAGAGCCGTCGTCAAGGAAGCAAGGTAAAGGAGAGTGATGGCGCGAAGGCCGGTGTGTGAACGAATGGATGCCATTGCCGGCTAGCACGGGATTTTTTTTCAAGTCGAAGATGTCCAGCGGAGAAAGAAGATGGAAGGTTGGAGCCCGCTGTATAAGGGGAAGGCCTCGCATTTTCACTGATCCACACCTCACCCAAAGGAGGCTTCAGCTGAGATTGTCCCTGGGCCCGGATGCCGGGTCAGTCGGGCTAGACCTGACAAGGGGCTTCCAAGTGGCAAGACTTCCGATATGATCCACTAAACTTGTCCGGATTTGTACAGTAACTAGAATCAAAGCAAACAATATTTCCCAATAGTGCAGTCAAGCTACGCGAGCGACTTCATGTCATCAACAGCTCGCGTTGGGAATGGTGAATCTCAACTCGCTCGTCCAAGGTGAGAGGAATGAAGGTCACTGTTGTAGTGTTGAACCTGCATTTGCCTTAAGTATGTAATCCATCTATGTTTTCCGAGGCTGGAATTTGGTGTTCCAATTCCCTCACATCAAGCAGCTTCCATCTCTGAGTTTTTGGCTTTGGAATCTGATGCAGTTCTGAATGCAAGCAGCTTGTCCAGGATTTTGTTCTCAGTGCATGACTCCAAGCCAGTATCCATACCGCAACTCTGAGACCGTGTTGTCTAGCGGTGCGTTGCGTTGTTACCAGTGCTCACGAGTGCGGTGAAGCTCCTGGGGAGGATCGTTGAGGAAGATCGAAACCTCTAACGTACATGATAAGCGAGCGGAACAGATGAGCGAGCGGAACAGATGAGCGAGCGGAACACTTTTCCACGCGACGCGACACCTCCATGCTCAATACTAATTTTCTCAACCACCCAAAATGCCTCCTACTTTAAAGGAAGCCAGGATTGTTCTGGCCCTCGAAGCTCTTGAAAAGAACAACAAACTAAGTCTCCGAGCTGCAGCTAAGCTCTATAATGTACCGGTCTCAACGCTCTCTTACCGACGTACTGGCCGGCCCGCACGACGCGATATTCCAGCCAACTGACGTAATCCAACGGACCTGGAAGAGCAGACAATAGTCCGGTATGTGATTGAGCTATATACCCGCGCATTTTCCCCTAGACTGGGTGGTGTGGAAGATATGGCCAACCAACTCCTGCGCGAACGCGACGCGCCCCCTGTTGGCAAACGCTGGGCATATAACTTTGTCAAACGCCAACCAGAGCTCCGAACGCGTTATACGCGTAGATACGACTACTAGAGGACCAAGTTTGAGGATCCAAAGGGTATTAGCAAGTGGTTTGCCCTCGTACGAACACCCGCAAACTCACGGCCCGGCACTACGCACTTTTAGGTCTTCCAGACATAACCCCCAAGAAGCTGACTCGCATTATCAACCATCAAAATAGCTCCCCAACTTTGATGTTGGCTGCTGTGGACCAGGTTACCAAGGGTACGATGGCTATGATGCACTAGGTGGCCCTCCTTCGATCAGAGAACGCTTCGCTCCGCAAGGCCAACGAGGCATTAAGCAAGCACCGGAGAGTCAAAAGAACACATATGCAGCTTGGGGGTTCACTTGATGTACAGGATGCACATAATATACTAAGCTAGAGGGCCGTAGGCGGTGAGGGAGCTCAAGGAACGCAGCCAGATGGTGGTGGTGCAGGGGGTGGGTCGTACGAAGGTTCGGTGCTATGGTACGTGCGGCAAGCCTGGATAATGCCCGCACTTGCCAGGAGGTTGCAGAAGCATCTGATTCAGCTGTTTCGGATGTAAATATAGTTGGTTCCTAGTGTTGATGTATTACAATTGAGGATAGTGTTCCTAGGGTAGTAAGAAGTGTTCCGCTCGCTTATCTGTTCCGCTCGCTTATCATGTACGTTATGTCACTATGGCGATACTGGCGCTATTACTTAAGAAGTTCTTTGTACAGGTAATCGTCTGGACAGCCTCCTATTCTTGCTCTCCAAGGACAGAGCGAGCTATCTGCGAAACTTCGACGTCGTCGCGGAAGTACGATCAGACAACGACTGTTGCCTCTGGATTGTCCTGGCATAATAGACCTAGCCAGATCTGATCGAAGTTCCGGTTCTGTATGTCTCAACGAACCTAAATTGTCAGATGAAATAAGGCTCTCAAGGTGGTCAAAGAGGCCCTGAGGGCGACGTTTTGCGCCGCCGGGTGAAAAAGGCGAGACGACTATCATATTAACACTAGACGGTGAAATTGATTCAATGGAGCCGTCTTTGCTTCAAATAAAGTGCGGAATGCGTCAAGGCCGCACCCGATGGGATTATCCTTGATAATCTCTGACCGTAGTTGGTCTGCCATTGTAAATGGCTTACTCAGTGCAAAGAAGTAGACGGGGCGCGTCTGATGCCTTGTCCGGTATGTTGTCCGGTGTTTTGGTGTTGTTGCCGTGCGCACTGGTCATGGCTCGTGCGCCAGCCACCCAGCCACAGCTGTGCCACAACCTAAATTAGTCAGCAGAACTGTCGGATCATCTGGAAAATCGATTGGCGTCTCGCGTTACCAATCCCTGTTGACCCCCGCTTACTCTGTACACTCCTTGCACTCTATTTGCGTTAGCTAACGCAGGGATCCTCCACAATCCATAATTCAAGGCCTACCTATATTTTATCACTCCTTGTATTTCGCCTTACGGATAAGTCACGGAGCAACACGTGTGCGGGGCAAAGGCCCACCCGAACCAGCAATCTACAGCCAACATTGCAGGTACCATGAGGTAAGCATATCAACGTGATGTGGTGGAAACACCTATCCTTGCATGCACCAAGCTGGGAGCAGCCATGAGTATGCCAAGGGTGTCAAGCTGCATGAGGACCCCAAACCTGAAGTCGACGACCAGGGTGCAAGAAATAGGCTAGTCCAAATCAAGAGCACCTGGCAGCATTCTGGAACTGCATCGCTGGACCCGGATCTGCGCACAAAGGATAGAGTGGGGCTCTTGCAGGGTGCATGCAATATAAAGGCATGCGAATCACTTGCTCGTGATTCAGTGACAAGGCTAGGTTTGTGATACCTGCCAAGTTGTGGCCAGCAGGGATTTTATTTCGTGATGTCTCTCAAACCACAGGAGGGCAAGCAGGGATCATAATTCGATGATACCCCACATGCAGCCAACCACAGCCAATCAAGGAGGACTGCCCGACGTCAGAGCATCCGTCGTGGCTAAAAGGGGACGCGTGTAAGTCTCACGGAGAGTCACAATCTGGCTGTTAAAGAATTCCTGCTTTCTGCCCCACAGCAGAATCAGGCTGGCGAGTGGCCTATACATTAGGAAATTGGCTAGTTGACGGACTCATCGAGGCCATCCATTTGGATGTATTTGGGTCCGGTAGCTGACTAACCCACTCGGCAGCATTGCGCGAGAGGCGAAGACGTCGGCCAGGTTGATGTTTCGAGAAATGACTGGTCTTCCTGGAACATGCATATTTGCGGGGTTTAAAGCGAGGGTGGGTTGTGGGGCACCACTGCGCGGGGAATGAAGCAATTGATTCAGCACCAAATCACCACCAGGATGGAACTTGCTAGCCAGGACAGAAATAATAGTGGTAGTTGAGCTGATCGAAAACGATAGGGAAAAGCTGAGAGTTGCAACGAGGGCGGCGAGCTTGGCGATGGTGATGTGCGGGGCGTGGGCGACGTGGGGAGAAGCTCTGAGAATGGAGGCTCGAGCGAGGATTTGGTTGGTGGTGGTTTGAAGGAGGGCTGGCCTGGCAGAGCCGTCCAAATCTGGCCTAGCACGAGCCTAGGTGGTGGTGCGAGTTCCGCGTTAACAATCTTTCCAGGAGAGTATTGTCACTAAAATGCCGAAAGTGCTGAAGATACACTCAGGGTTGGAGTTATAGATACACTTCCGTATTGGGACTAGCCTCTGGACGATTTACCACCTTTCCTGTGCAGCGTATACGCCTGTAAAATCGAACCACGGAGGCGAAAATTAAAGCAAGCTTAGTGTAACGGGCTGAGCCCCGTTGACGGCCTCGGAGACTCTCGGCCAACGACCATTCTCGACCATTCTCGATCATGACCCAGCATACTGGTCTATTAGTGCCATAGTCCAACTGGTGTCAGGGTAGATGTGGCGTGCTAGTGGACTATCAGTTACTCTCGACTATGATCGGCAGCAGGCACCGTCAGGACCCAGCGTTCTCGTTCATGGCCCAGCGCCTTGGTCCATCAGCGTTATGACCCGTCAGTGCCCATACAACCTCCATCACTATTACGCACCCTTGATGCGGGTGGCATGCCATGGCACGCACAATCCCTCTGGTCATAAGAACAAGGTCACCTCGCGGAAACTGTCGATTCCTTTTCCCTTCTTTCTTCAAGTTTAGTGTACTCGTAGAGTCGTTGTCAGCTAGTTGCAATATACTTGTTGAGACCGTTACAGTTATAACGTATCTTATAAGCGAGCTGCGCAATTAAGCGAGCTGCGCACTCTCCGCTACTCTCCAAATACCATCTTCAATCGCTATACTACAACACTAGGAACCAACTATAATTATATCAGAAACAGTTAAATCAGATCCTTCTGCAGCCTCCTGGCAAGTGCGGGCATTATGGCCAGGCTTGCCGCATACACCACAGCACCGAACCCTCGTGCGACCCCCCCCTGTACCACTACCATCCAGCTGCGTTTCTTGC
>JAPDFF010000134.1:0-36753 GCA_027569505.1 Chloridium humicola | reverse complement strand
TCTGGTCAGAAGAAGGAAACCCCGCAAGAGCTGTTCTCTTCCCTCTCTTCCCTTTCCTTCCTCAAGTTTAGTATACTCGTAGAGTCGTCACCAGCTAGTTGCAATACACTCGTTGAGACCGTTACAGTTATGATGGTCGGGTCAAATCCGAGCTCTTCCTCGCTCATCCAGAGGAACCCAAGAATCGTAGAAACGAACTGCAGCCTATCCTCGTTGATATCGAACTGCTCCGAGGCAATGCCCCCGAGCCGGTCAAACGCCTATTGAACTGGGGCAAAAGCCACTGGGCTTGGGACTTGATAGCGGGACCCGCCGTCGTGCAGGGGAGACAGTGGGGGACCTCGTTATTGCATTTTTAGTTTGCCTCATTATGTTCTGCTAACTAACGAAAAGAAAAAAAAAAGATAAACCTTCAAACGTCAGCGCTAACCAATTTGTTTCTTAGCAATATGGCTCCCCAAGAGGTAGCCTACTCGTTGCGCAAGCGCAGAACATTGTTCAAAGAGCCCCGGCACCCGTAAAAACTCCCGATGGTGGGATGTTTTTTCCCAAGAACTACCGCAACAGGGAAGGGCCGAGAGATAATGAATGACCCAACTTCGCAACTTGGGAAATCCAGCGGGGCGACAATCCGAAAAACCCAGAAAACAAACGGCTACTTGAGTACCCGGTCAAAAAGTTGGACCAGCGCCCGCCGTTTGAACCCGCGTTTGACTTTGAAGCTCCTCCAGCGCGTAACAGACAGTGCCGCCCGGCGGACCCTAACGACGGAAGGGGATATCGACAGCACTGGAGGGAACCGCGGAAGGACCCAGGGCCACTCTGAGCCGTGGCCAACAAGGACGGTCATGTCGTCGGCACCATGTACCACCCCGAGGAGCAGCCTTTGTGGCTTCGCCCGCTCACGATTGGATAGGGAGGGATGCAGTGAGTTGGTGCGCTTTGGGGATAGGAAGTTAACAAGATGGGGGACGTGGCCTGAAAGGGAGTCAAACAATGACTGGGAGGGACAAGAACGTCCCAGATACTAGACGGAGCTTTGGTTGTGAATGAAAAGAATATTGGTGTCAAAATGGGCCACTCCTTTTGAAGGAACTTGTGTTTTCCAATGAAGTTCTGCTTCTTGACCAGCTCAGCTCCAACCCTTTCCTGGAGGTAGTTATCCAGTTGTCGAAGGTTAGCAGCGCTCAGACAGTGGGACAACTCGAGCGAGTTAACAGCCTGTCCCGCGCTGTCCGTGTGTAAAACTCTTTTCCAGGCAGAGCTTGAGAAGTAGCACAACGGGCCCGGCTCCTTGGTGACGGGATTTTGTGTATCCTGCGAGCTGCCCGAGGAAATGGTAGCGAAGTGAGTTGGTGTTGTCAGTGCGCATTGTGTGACTGTGATGAAGGTGCGCTAGGTTGGGTAATACTCGGAAGACTGCCTGCGGCAGTGACTCGGATGATCAGCGCCTGGGATGCGTTCCGGCATAGATTCGGCAACAATTGTAAGTGATCAAACGCCTCTTTCCGCATAGATCAAAATAGTTGCAAACCAAACTGTAATTTTTCGGCTGCACTTTGAGATCAAGACCCCACTCCTACCCGAACATACCCCGCAGCTGGCACTGAGCCGGAGCCGGAAGAGGTCTTGGCCCGGCCCTCATCCGGGCTCCACCCTCGGCCCTCACCCCCCACACCCCCGGGCTCAGCACCAGCACCCTACCCAGAATCCGAATAACCCACCAAAAGAACCCTCCCCCTCCTCACTCCCACCCCTCATCGACCTCCATCAACGCCGCATACCCCCCTTCCCTCACAACCCTCGTATCCACCACCAAAACCACCACAGCCTTCATCCCCTCCTCCAAACTCGCATTATCCGACACCGTATGATGACATCCCGGCCTCTCGACAAACTTCTCCCCCGCTTCATACACCTTCGGCTCATTGCCATTCATCCCGCTCAAAAACTTGCCCTCGAGCACATATGCGACAGCGGTAGCGCCGGCATGGCGGTGCGGCGGGCTCCACCCGCCCGGGGCGTAGACGAGTTCGAGGCCGACGATGGATTTTCCGGGGCAGTTGGTCAGTTCGTAGTCGTAGAGGATGCGGAGTTGTTCGCGCGGGCGGCCGGCGTATTTTCTGTGGTGGAAAGTGAGTAGGAGGCACACTGCGAGGGGGTTGTGGGGACGAAGGCTTACAGTTTGGCGGCGGCGATGTCGGATGCCATTGTTATTGCGGAGGATGTGTTATGGTGGTTTAATGATGAGAGGGTTGTGTTTGGGAAGATTGAAGGAGGTTTGTTCAGGTTGAGAGCGTGGCAATTTAAAGAGAGGTCGTTTCAGGTTCATTCACTTTGTCACACGTCACCGGTTTTACCGTCATCCGAACCTCATGCATCAGTTAAATTGCGCGAGGGATGGTGTTTAGTCATCAAACTGCTCAGCGACATCAATGCGAGCCCAATGAGGCCCTTCGTTTACTGTTGCGAAGTGTCGAAAATGAGGGCTGACTAACTATGAGGTTCGGGCGTCAGCTCGGTTCCCGAAGTGGGATGCGAGGTCCCATCGGCTCCTCCAGTTGCAAAAAAGCAGAAGATCAGCAAGGCATTGATGGCTGCAGGAGAGAAGGTGTAATTACAGGGTATCTTGCATATTATGTAAACTCACTTTGTCTAAACTCACATCCATCCCACTTACAGGCCCAGCCCGAACTCCTGCGACTCCAACACCACCAAATGATCCCTCGCCAGATTATTAAAACTCTGCATCTTCCTCAAAGCATTCATGCAACACTGCAACTCGGCATCCAGCGCCGCCTCGCTCTCCAAAGCATCCAACCCCTGGGTGTGGTACGCATGGGGTTCCTCAAGCCTCCCCCTCCGGTCCGCCATCAGTTGCGATGCGGCAAGGGAAGCGGCTAACGGCAGAAACATGTGGGCCTGTGCCTCGTGGAGACTGAATTAGCTTCAACTTTTGGTGTGGTTGTACAAGCGGCATGCAGGTGTCATGTGGCATGTCAGCTGCGGAAGCATGGGATGTCTCACCTTGAAGTATCCAATCTGTTCGTGCGCCTTGGCCAGCGCGGCAATCTCGCGCGCAGCTCGCGTGGCGCGCTGTTGGGACTCAACAACGGCGGGCCGGTACTGGTTGTCCAAGCCTGATAATTCCGCAATCTGGCACATAAAGATGGCTGTTGCATGAACCATCATGAAGCTAAAGAGTAGCATTGGGTCGGCCATGGCGGAGACGACATGAGCGTTGACAGCCAGGGAATCAAGTGCCCTAGTCAGCATTCCATCCAGCCACTCGTGTCTGAGCCAGAAGTCGAGCGATGGATTGCCAAAGGCTCTTTCGGCAGCAGATACCTGACTGTGGGATAACGCTCGACCGCAGATGGTGACAAGGACGGCGGACTCGGTCAGGGGAGAGAGGAAACTGTGTTCGCCAGAGCTCAGTGCCTCGGCCAAGAAGCACCCCGGGATGGGATGACCACTTTGGAAAGCCAACTCGGGTGACGGCAGTCGGGTACAGATCTGGACGCGAGAAAGGTTAGTCGTGAATCGGTGGAGGTGATGGTAAAATGAGGATCTTCGGGGCTTGTGGGTGGACAAATGTAAGACAGCACTTACCACCTCTTCCGATAGCGTCAAGGGGGAATTGCTCCGCATACAAATGAGACGATCGAGACAGTATGCAACCCAGAAAGTCCTCCTCCTTTCCTCCTTTGCGACCGGATCCTCGCCCTCGACGAGCGGTTCTGGTGTATCGATTTCATGGAGGCGGGCTAGCTGGACGAGACGGAACGCGCGTCCGGCGCTGATCGACGCCCTGCGGTAGCTTGAGCGAGAAAGTTCGTAAAAAGCAATGAGTAGCCAAGCTTGAACTTGTTCGATCGGAATGGGTTGCAGCCCGTCGTCCGCCATCTCGAGTGTTTCCAGCATCTGCCGAGTCTCTGCATAGAGAGGCTCTCGGGAGCTCTCAAACTGCGACGAGAGGGCCATGGCAAGAGTCCACATCGCATACTGGAGGCACAGCCTGTAACTGGGTCCGTGGACAACATCCTGCCGGGCGCATGCGAAATATCGCGAGTGGTTGAAGATTGGGACATTGGGATGTACTCTGTCAAAGTACAGCTGGTCCCTGTATTCAGAGGATGTCAGCTCGTCTGAAGAGTTGGTAAAATTGACGGTTTACGTACAGATCCGCTCGCATCAGGTCGTCGACAAATGTGCTTCTTTGTGGCGATGTCGGTGTGGCAGGAAATTTGAAGGACGAGAAGCTCAGAGGAATGGTTGTTGGTGTCAGAGGGTGGACCTGGATCTCACGCTCCCAAAATGAGTGATTCTGACATGGCGACACAAGGGTTGGAGAACCCAAGTCCGAAGGAGGCGTGAGTACGGAGCCATCATTGACCGTTGCTGTGGCTGAATCACCCGTGAGAATGACCAAAGCCCCATCGCCGTCAAGACTCAGACGGCGCTCCAGGGCAACTGTGGACAGTCTGAGCATGAATGACAAATACCTTGAGCGAGAACGCGGAGAAACTCACCAATGCGACTCCGGAGTGCCTTGAGATCGCCCTTTTTGGGGCCTCTCGCGAGGCGGTTGGTGTTTACCTCGCAGATGATGCCGGCGTCGGCGCATGTTCCGCACTGCGGTCGCTGTCTGTCGCCTGGAGTCGCGGTTTCCTGTCAGCATCAACCTGGAAGATAATAAAACAAGGAACAGCAGGCAACAGCAGGCAGCAACTCTGAGATAACTGCGTCATGATCCACTTTCTGCCTGGAATATCAGACTGTCTCTTACATCGCAACTTCCGCTTTCGACACTCCTCGCACGCAGACCCTGGCAGTTGCCTGGGTTGACCACCGCTTCCCACCCCGTGACTGCTGCCTGTGCGTCTGGAGACAGCCATGGGAAATGACGATGGACTTGAGGATGATCCAAGGACTGACTCAAGGACTCGAGATGTGTCAAGATGCGGTGATTCTGGTGAGAGGGAGTGAGATCGGATCTGTTTAGGCGAGAGCGGGAAGGAACGGAGCGGGGCAGCAGGGTTCTCATGGGGAGCTATAAATCTGGCATGAGGGGATCGCTCCTGCCCTCTTTGTTCTCATGCAGGGGTTCCTGGGAGGTGGCCTCCGTTATGAGTAACAGCGAGCCACGCTCCTTCCATCCTCCCCTCCCGCTCAACCTGAAAGGGGCTCAAAATGTGAGAAGTACCTTCCTGGCCCAAGTCACCGCAGTCACCACATCTGAAGTGCCCAGCCCAGTGTCGAGACTGTCGACTCCACTGGAGTGACTGGAATGCCCCAACCAATTTTCACGACCTCTCCTGAATGGCCAGACGTAAGACCAAGATCCCATCCCTTGCTCTCTCCTGCTCTCCGTCTCTCCGTCTCTGCCGTCCGCCATTCTTGCGCTAACTCTTCACAATCACCGCCTCGGGGGCTTGGGATCTCAGTTGGGGATGGTGACCAGGACCAGGACCAGGGGCCCCAGCTCCATGTAACCGATCTGTATTCATGGATGTGACCGATCTTCCCCGGATCCATCGATTTCATCGGACCCTTGCCGTCGTTCCCAGTCCTCCCCCGTCACGACGTCCATCGATCTGCCCGGGGGTAATACACATTGGCACATTCCGGCAGCAGACCCTCACAAGCGCGTGGGACAGTATTTGGCAGGAAGCGGCGTGGGTGAGCACTCGTGCGCAAGAGAGTCACAGAGTGCCACGGATGGCACTCTGTGACGCGGTGGATCGATCATCAGCCTGCTAACTTTCTCCTTGTTGCAGACGCCCACGACGTCAGCTAGTGCCGACTGCAAAATGTGCTCGCACCAACACGACCTAAGACCTGGCACACACGCGCTCCGAAATCCTTCCCCTTCCACAACTGCCGTCCCGTCCCGCCATTACGCGGCTGCGCTTCACAGGCTTCACCATGCGATCGGTGCAAACCTTCGACGAGATGACTGCAACGTCGGCCTTATCTCGCTGCGGGTGATCGGCAGCCAGGATAGGATGCCGTGTTGGGTCACGACGCACCCTTGACCCATGCTGTCCCAAAGAGGGAGCTCGACGGTGCGCCCCGGTGCCCTCCCTGGTCAGTGCCCACCACAATCGGGCATCTTTTCCTCGTCAGGTTCCCAATTCAGCTTACGACTGCGTTGCACAACGCAGGTCTGCAGAGCATTTTCCAGAACTGGCCCGAACCACACCCTCAAGGCACCAACCCGCTCCTGCGGTCCTGGTCGCCACAAACGCTCGGGCGGGCCGAGGATCAAAGACGACCACAGCGATTGGCCCACCGCCGTCAAGTCCACCAGGGCTTTGCGAGCCCGTCAGTCCTCATTTTCCTCCCGCGCCCTCTAGGCGGTTTCCTCCGAGCCTCCGATCGATCACAGTTACAGGCTCAGAGCCGCCGATCCATCATCCGCTTGCTCCCTCACCGCCCTCCCACGTCTGGTCGTCGGTCACCTCCCCCATCTCCATCCCGACCACAACCCGGCAGCCGAGATTGGGTCCAGAGCGGCGGCGGTGCATGGCGTCAGGTGATACGAGCGGTGGCCCGAGAACGACAGCCTGGTTCTGGAGAAAGCAGGTACACGCCACCGAGCCCACCCCAACCTGCGGCCAGCCGGCAGTTGATCAGCCTCATGGCCGCGTTGCCGACTACCATGCAGTCATTGGTTCTCGACAAACGGCTTGCCATGTTGTTTGCCTGCAGAATCAGCCTTTGCGAGTGCAGAATCTCAGCTCGGAGAACAATGGCCACAGTGCGCCACCTCGATTCCTGTGGTCTGCTCCTCGCCTGGCCAGCGCCACATCTCGTCCAGCCATCGGGTAATTTCCCGACAGAACCCTGTGATGTTGACATGCAGACGATCGCAACAGGGGGCGGAATATGTCCGTGTAACCCACCCTGCCAGGGCTGCTCCCGACGTCAACTCCCGTCTGTGTGCTCTCGGTACCGCGCCGACGGGCTCGCTCACCGGGCGTTGGGACGTCCTGAGACATCAGATCATTTCAGCAGCCCTGAAAATAACGATCGAGGACCCAACGGACCGTCAAGGCATCCTACTGGTTGTCCGCCCTGCCGGCCACCTGAGCCTCATGAAACTTACACTGTCAAGCGAACCCGAAAAGCCCCGGCACCTATCCCGTCATATTTCTCTGTTGCATGAACACAGTGCTTTATCGTTAACTCATGCTAGCTTGTCAAAACCGCAACAACTCAGCTCGCCGGATGGCCCAAAGCTAGCGGAGTCGGGCCGGGTTAAGCAAAGCGCTGTTCCTGAGAGCTAGTTTTCAGTTCCCTCTGCAGATATTCTCCAGCTGACCAAGGAACCAACCTGTTTCACTCCAGAGTTCTCACTGTACTCTTCGCGAGGCCCCCTTACTGTGTCGTACGACGCCGAACAATGGGAACCCTCCCGACCCGAGTCCGTGGTTCTGGACTGCCTCACACACCCACTTGGGGCCCTGCTTTGTGCAACGATCGGTATGTGACGGATAGCCCAGATTGGCGGCGCGCTCGTGTGCAACTCTAGTAGCCGAACTGAGTGCCCCTTATGTTGGGCGACGTGAGGGTTTTGCTGGGACGAATCCCAGGGGGGGACTAAAGCCCCGGCCTGGGTTCACGGTTGGACGGCGGTCGGAGATCTCAGAACGCGTGCTTAATGCGCTGTTCATGTGACCAAGGAGTGAGTGTTGCTAGGTGGATGTGCGCTGAAGAGGAAGCGAGTCTGTGGTCCTCTCAGCTTGTGATGCGGCTGTATTATGGGACCTTTTGCGTGTCAAACACGCTGGTCCCTTTGCTCTGGCACACCTCCCAAAGCCAACTTAAGGTCCCTCCCACCACACCTCTACCACACCTGCAGCACACCTTCACAGCTCGATCAGGCCACTCCGTCACCTTCGCGGTCAAGCCCGGCACCCACTCCGGAACCCGCTGTCCTTGGCCTTGCAGTTACATGGAAAGCCCACGACGGTGATCGTGGAACCCGACGGAAAGATGGCCCGTTACACGAGCCGCTGCCCACTACCCATTCACGCGACGGCCGGCCCTTTATGCGGCCAACCATGTGCCTGCCCATGTGCAGGGACGCTGCCGTATCGCGAGACAGTAAGGCGATGATCTTCTTAGCCCAACCAGCAGGACCGGAGGGGACAGAAGGAGAGAGGGTCCCCTGGGATCAGCATTGACCGTTTGTCTCAGCACCGGTTGAGGGGAGGGGGGGTTGTTGATGCCCAACGCTTGGTTCGCTAAAACACGTCCGTCTTGGACTGTACTAGACGTCATTTTGGGAAGGAGGTGTGCAGGTCAGGAAATCGGAGATGAATGGGGCTCAGGTGGGGGAGGTGCTTCTTGCACAGTATCATATTCTCCCTTGGGATATCATCATTACTGCTTGCTTTTGTTTCGGAGTCTATTGGGTGGGATACGAGCTGGTGGATGGATCCCGTGGTCCGCTGAGCCTCAATAAAAAGCCGAGGCAGTTCAGTGAGGTGTTGCCACCGGAGTGTAGTTGTAAGATTATGAGAGGATGAGACTCAAGTGTCACGGGAGGGAATGGTGAGGCTCTTATGGTTGTCGGTGGCAGAGGAAACGTGCTCATGAGGCTTGGGGGGAGGGTGGCAAAACGGCGGGAATGTGAAAATAGTAGCTGGCATTGAATATGTACTGGACCACTGTGCTGCTAGCTAGCGGTGGTTCTGAAGCTATGTACAAAAGTGAAAGAAAAAGAAGTGAATAGATAGGGTATGTTAGAATAAAAAGTCCGTCTTGGAACATTCCTTGACATCAAGGGAAAGGTTCCAAGCGTCCTATCGCCCATTGGGTTCAAAAACTGTCCATCAAGCCCCTCCCTCACGTGCGTCTCCTCCTCCTCTCCTCCCCTTCCTCCCCAATCCCTCACCCTCGTCCACCTCCTCCCAACACCCCGAGTCCTGCGCCCAATCCTCAACTCCGCCACCCCACCTCCCAACTCCTCTTCTCCGACCTTCCCCTTAAGCAAACCCCTTCTTGACATTCTCATACTGACTCGCCGGATATGACAAGCAATTCTGACTCGTATCCCTGCCCCCAAGCGCAGCGGCACTAGCCCCCAACAAGCTCCCCCCATCCTTCCTATCCCCGGACGCCTCCCAAAACATACTCCCACCCAGCCCCTTCTGCTTCAGATACGCCACCTTCTTCTGCACCATCTCCACGGTATCAAACGAAATCAGCTCCTTGGTGCTGCTATCATAGCTGTACGTCGCGCCCGCCACCTCGTCATACACCACGGAGCTGCCCGCCCTGGGGAGCACCTTGTAGTCCCAGATGCCCTTCTCCCACGTCCCCTGTCCGATGCCGTTATACGGCTTGCCGAGTCCCTCGGTGTTGGTGAAGCCGCGGCCGTAGATGGGCATTCCGAGAATGATTTTGGAGGCGGGGACGCCGGCGGCGAGGTAGGCGGTGATGGCGGTTTCGGTGGAGAAGGGGGTCGAGGCGTTGTTGGAGGGGTCGGGGTAGAGGTTGGCTTGGTGCGCGGTGTTGGGGTCCCATGAGCCGGAGTAGTCGTAGGCCATGAGGTTGATGAAGTCGAGGGCGGCGGCGACTTCGCCGAGGTTGAGTTTGGAGTAGTGCTGCGGGCCGGCGGGGGCCGCGATGGTCAGGAGGAAGTGGTAGCCGTTGGCGTGCTGCGCGGAGTAGGCGTCGAGGGCGGAGCGTACGGCTTTGAGGAGGAGGACGAAGTTGGTCGCTTCGGTCGGGTTGGCGGGGTATTCCCAGTCGATGTCGATGCCGTCGAAGCCGAGGTCGGCGAGGATCTTGACCGAGGTGGAGGCGAAGAGCGCGCGGGAGGCCTCGGAGCTGGCCGCGGCGGGGAAGGTGGGCGAGTAGGTCCAGCCGCCGATGGAAAGGAGGGTCTTGAGGTGGCGGTTGGCCTTCTTGACGAGGAAGAGCTGCTTGGCGCAGCCGTAGACGTTGTTTCCGACGTCGTTCCAGGCTGGGAGGTGTTAGTGGGGTCTTGGAAAAGGGGGCGGAGAGGCTCAGGGGCAAGGGTCGTAAACTTACAGTCACCCGGATAGTGCTTGTCAGTGTCGGCCCAGGTGTCCGACAGGTAGACCTCGCCACTCGAGCGGAGGTTGGCAAAGGAGTAGAGAATGTGGGTCAACTGCGAGGCCGGAAGGTCGGCCGCGTGGTAGTTGCGGCCGTAGATGCCCCTGGATATTGTCAGTCTGTGACGCGCCGTGGAGCTCTTCAGGACACAAACCAGTTGGTGAAGTAGACAATGTTCTTGTAGCCAGAAGCTGAAGCCTGAACGTCCTCGCGTTTGTCGACCTGGACAGCTGCCGGGGAGATTGGTGACGCCTGCGTCAAGAAGGAGCAGAACGAAAGGGCAGCCAGTGCCGCTTTCTTGAGTGAGAAGGATGCCATTGCTGAGGAAGCCTGAGAGTTGTTGAGCCAGAGAGAGTGTGTTGTGGTTTGCTGCTCGAAGGTTCTTGCTATGACCAGAACCGCATGTCTTATAGTCGTGATCTGGACTCATTCTAAAGACAAATCGCCACTGAAACCCTCCTCATGTTCAGTGCCAGTGTAGGTAGCTGGTCAACCCGAACCAAATTTCAGTCTAGATGTGGCATCATGGCAGCAACGGTGTCTCTCGCCGCCACCACTCCTCGAGATTCCAAGTCCTCCCACCTGACCACCACCGGCAACGTTGCGCCAGAACGCAAGAAAGTTGTATGTCAAAAAAGGGCTGCCGAACGACATCTTTCGATGCTGTCTCAGCTCCATTTTGCCTCGCCCCTACCGTGACCCCCGCAATCCTCCTGCAAGGGCACGATGGGCCCACGCGGGAGCATGGCGACCCGCCGACCATTCGGACCAGGTCATGGCCGCCTTCCATGCAACACATCGAACACCATCTCGGTGCTTATCGGCTTTGCGGGGGCCCGTCAGGGCATGCTGTGATGGTGGCCAGGTCCGTGTCCAATGGGGTTGCGCACCGAGCTGAAAGCTTAACTTCTCCAAACCCCGCCGTGCCGGCACCAGGATGTGAAGTGTGCATGTCAGGTCACCAGGTACCAGCAATGGGTGCGAGCTCTCCAATCCGCGGACGAATGGGGAAGGTCGAATCCCAGTTGGACAGACCTGATTCGCTCTGTGGGAGAAAGTTCCGAGATGAGGGGACTTGCAGGGGAGCGTGCCAACCAAGGGGGGTCAGGTTGGGGGCGACTTCAGGGGTGGTAGGGTTTCAGGTTCCCTTGATGGTTGGGTGCAATCAGGTTTCTGGACGAGAGAAAGCTGAAGCGTGATCACGCTCGCCAAGAGCAAAAGTCAGGAGATGATGGAGGAAGTGCCTAGATACCTACTCAGGGGCAGACTCGAGCACACCAAAGACTGACCATATCAAATAACTGGAATCTGTGATTTGAAACAGAAACCAGATGATTGCTGCTCAATGGGAGAACATGCACGAATGTGATATCACGACACATGTTGATCTCTGTGCTGCCTCGGCTGTTGGGTGAAGGGAGTTGGGCAGAGCCTCAACACCTACCCACCTTGCCTATCGCGGCGATCAATGTCAAGACCTCTCTCACCTCTAACAGCTTTTACTTGCTCATGCAGCCTTACAACAAAGGACCGTGTGACCGGAGGATAATTGATAAGGAACATGGACGCCCAGGGGCTACAACGTGGGGTTTAGTTCAGTACTACGCTGTCAATGTGGTGGCGGGCGCATGAACAGATCTTAGATACTGAAAGTGGGATCTGATTGCAACGTTACGCATCTTAAGTGTTCACATGAAGTGCAGTAGGACTCTCAAAGTTCCTCGACGGCATTGCTGTGCGGAGTAGGGGACGAAGAGTGGAGGACTCGCTGCGGGATGGAAGGAAGCCAGCTGGAGTTTGCCGACGAGACTAGAATGGTCTTGCACTGTCAGTGAGAGTGGAATCGTCAATTCTGTCTTTGCTGCAGATGCAGGGTGGCACGTAGAGAACGGGTTATCAGAATACCCATCTCGAGCCTGGACGATGGTTTGAAAAAGACTACTACATGATGGTGTTCAATCACAAGGGTGCTCTCCCCATACTGGTTGCAACATGTAATTGACGTGCTCAGTTTTATGGTTTCACCAGATGAGAGATGGAGATGTAAATAGTAACAATCTCTAATTATTTGCCACTTCAACTTATGCAAAAGTTCCTCTCAGTTGTAACACACTCGTTATAGGGGCCATGCGAACATTTTAAACACAATGCACTAGATGTTGAGCCCCCAAACTCAAAACAATAGGACGCAACCCATCCACCCTCCAGCGCTATAAACCTGCGGCTTATTTCCCGGCGACGGAGCGAGTAGCCCTGGCAGAGCTCTGCCTTGAGGAAACCCACCAGACGAGGGCAGCCAGCAGCGGGACTCCCAGACTGACACCAATACTGACCCCGAGTTTCCAGGCTTGGGTCTCGGCCAAACGGAGCTCCGCCTCCTGCTGGCGGATGTTCTGGACCAGCTGACGGGCCAGGCCCGACTGGACTGTAAACTGGTTGGTGTATACCTTCGGGAAGCCCGAGCCGGGCTGGCTGATGCGGACGGTGTTGGCAATGCCACTCGCGGCGGACGCGGCGTGCCCCGGGGACACGTCAGACGCGTGCACCGTAGGGAAGTCCTTCAGTATGGAGAGCGGATCAAATGTAAAGACTCCCTCGGGGCGGAGGTCGTTACGTCTGGATAGTTGGTGAACGAGTCAGTCAGTCTATCTCGTTGTCTAATTTGGGGGGGGAGTAGGGTAAGAAAGGGGAAGAAGGTCAAGTGTCACGCACTGGTGCTCCACATGACTGGAAGAGCGCTGGGCGACTTCTCGTCCACCCCTTGGAAGGGGCTGCGGTGGAATAGCCACTCGACCAGTACATTGGTGCCCGGCTGCGCCTGGCGCCAGCGGATATCGTACTTGACGTGGTGATAGAGCACAGCGTATGAGGCCGTAGTGGCGCCTGGAATCAGCGCATCCGCGCCCTCTGGGTAGGCGCAGGCCTGCCCGTTCCAATCGCACCAAATGAATGAAGACAGGCAGATGCCTTGGTCGTTGCAGGTTGTGTCCCTGGCGGGGTCAAAGGCTGCGGAGGCCGAGGACAAGGCCGCCAAGACGAAAAGCTTGGAAGAGAGCATTAAGTTTGTTCACTTCTTTTGCCAGGTTGCCTAAGTGCGTTTGGGCAGCTGAGTGAGTACACTGTACGGACGGGCAGATGGTGAATGGTAGACGCGACCTTTTGTCGCCTGTGGACAGAGCTTGCAGCAAAGGGCCATGTGGCATGTTATCTTACGTTGTTTAATCCTTCGAAACTCGCCAAGTGTAAATCCAACGCTGTGTTGGGCGTCTGCGCCCCATGCACCTCTCTCCTGCCGCAACTTGGCAAAGGCAGCCAACAATGGGTCCATACCATCTTTCTCATCAACAACTGTGAGCGAAGGCGAGCAGGATTCCTCAATCTGGGCTGACGCATGCTGTCCTACAACCCCATCCACTCCCACCCGGGGAACTCTGCGAGTCAACCTTTAGTTTGAACAGTCCTCAGAGAACGTATGCTCCCACCCCAGCACACTGATTCTGTCGGAAGACAGGCACGGCAGCAACGTTAGTGATGTGTTGGATGGTGTTGCATTAGTTGGTTGTGTGAGGCTGCAGCTCCGGAGAGCTGCAGCAGATGTGGGTTGTGGGTGGCAGAAAGGCGGGCGATCTGCAGATGGTCCAGGCGGTGGTGGTGGCCATCGCCCGACAGATTCAGTTGCTGAGGGGCCTGTTCGTCGGCCGACTGGTCGAACAGGTTTGTCATATCGCGAAGCTAACGAGCCATTGCGCGCTTGGTGTGATACGACATGGCCGGAGGGACGACCGCCGGAAGAGCGAAAAGAGCGGCGGCTTGGAATGGTGCCGGGTACGGAGCACCTGGCATGCTCAGGGCAAAGGGCTATGGGCGGGAGTGAGCTGGACTGCGGGCTACCGGGAGTATTTTCGGCGAGTCGGGTAAACTGACTTGTTGAAGGGGGTGTTTCCTACCAACCTGAGGGGTTCGGCTGTCGGTAACAATAGGCGTGGCGAGCGCTGCGGGTGTCCTCGAAGTCTCATTGTACCTGCGTTTCACGGGGTTCCTCCTGACGTCCCCATACTCAATCTCCACAAACTTCCTTGAAGCCTCCTTGTATCTGCGCTTGACGAACTCCCTCTTGGCATCCCCGTACTCGATTTTCATGGGCCAGCTTGGAGCGCCCTTGCCCTTATTTTTCAAGGGGTTCCTTGAAGCGTCCCTGTACTCAATCTTCACCGTTTCCCTCGAAGCCTCTTGGCCCATGGCCTTGACGGACCCCTCGGCGTGGCATCCCTGTACTCGACATTCACAGTCTCTCTCGATACCTCCTTGTACTTGCGCTTCACGGGCTCCCTTCTCGCGTCCCTGTACTCAATCTTGACCGGCCAACTCAAGACCTCCTTATCCGTGACCTTGACGGGCTCGTTCGGCTCGGCATCCATGTACCCAACTCCCACAGGCTCCTTGGAAGCCTCCGTGTTTGTACGCTTTACGGGCTCCCGCCTCGCGTTCCCGTACTCAATCTTTACGGGTAAAGTCGAGGCGTTCTTGTTTATGATCTTCACAGGCTCCCTTGGCGTGGCATCCCTGTACTCGATCTTGGCCGGCAGGTTCGAGACGTCCTTATTCCTGAAGTTGACATTACCGGGTTCTCTCGGGGTAGCATCCCGGAACTCAATCTTGACCGGCCAACTCGGGACGTCCTTCTCCCTGACCTTGACAGGTTCCCTTGGCGTGGCGTCCCTGTACTTAATCTTTGCCAGCCACCTCGAGGCACCCTCGTCCTCGAGCGTCAGGGCTTCCATTGTGACATCCCTGTACTCGAGCTTTGTGGGCTCACTGAACGGCCCCTTGCACTTGATGACGTCGAGACATGGCTCTTCCACAGCCTGGGATGGCGGTTCGTTTACAAGTTGGCTCGTTCGGGGGAGCTTGTTAATTCTTCCGTCTCCAACAATGGGGGGCCCATTGCGCTCTGTTTGATGACAGCAGGTATTAGCGAGGCAGAAACATCCACAAGGGACACTGGGAACCGGCTCTGTGGTCGCGGTGTATCCTCCAAGGCTGACTTACTATTAGCTCCCTGCCACTGGGCTCCGGAGTTAGTGCGTCCATCCCGCTTGACATGGAACTCGCATCGAGCACCTTGATCGTTGTAACAGCAGTTACCGCAGGCGCCCGAGCCAGCTACGGAAGAGACAGTGCACGTCACAAACGGGCCCTTGCTGAGAAGACACATGTTGCTGCAGGGGCGAGCCGTCTTGTCGCCCGTGAATTGAATCAGGGCCGCCTCGCAGTTCTTCGCGATTGTCCCTACCAACGGCGTTAGTCACTTCCTTTCCAGATCGGGGAGTTTCAAAAGGGGTTCGGGAGCAGAGTTGCTGTCTCGAGAGTAAAACTGCTCCTGAACAGACCGAAAGAGGGCACAAGCATCTGAGGTTTTTGCGTACAGTTGAGGGGGCGGTTACGCTGGTCGCGTAGCAGCTCAGGGTTGAGTTCGGTTGCCGTTCTCTGAAATGGACAAGTCGGGATTAGCGACGAATGTTCTTCCAGTGAGTTATGTTTGCTGGTAATAAAGGATGGGCACATGCCATGACGGGCTCTGACAACATCATCGCGATGGCAGACGTCATTTTCGGCAGCTGTTTGCATTTGGCGGTAATTTCCTCGTAGGTGACGACGCTGGTGAGAGCTGGAGTGTCTCCGAGAGTCTTCCAGATGGGGGTGGCCATGTTTATCGACACTGATTTGATGAAAACCGGGCGGCGTTTGTCGCTCCATCATGCATGCAGAAAAGTACAGGTCGATTGTACCGTGACAGGACTGAGACCAGACATTTAAGCCAGTACTGGGGTACGCTGTTTGTAAATGTTTAAGTAAAAGATCTGACTGAAACTGACTAAGAATAATACAGAAAATTCCAGAAAGTTTTAACTCCAAAGAATTGTGGGAGGCAGAGCTCACAGCCTGCTGTTACCCGGCGTTTGCAGGTTAGGTTCGGAGAGCCACAGGGCCACGCCTCCGGAAAGAATAACCTGGAAGTGTGGTTGCTTGCCCGGTCTTAGAGGAAGGGGCCTCGCGGTCCCAACGCGCGACTTCCCTTTCCTAAGGCGTCCTACGAGGTCATGGCTCATTCGAAGTGTTTCTTGTTGCTGAGTAAATCGCTTAGACTTCAAGTCGCATCCTTTCTCAGCCACCAAATGCCATGTATATTTTTGAAAGAAGAAGAGTACCTAGGTAAGGACGTTCATACGGACTTCAATACTGACAAGCAAGAACACTGTAAGAGCTCATGACACGACACAACCAGATTTTCTAGGCCATGCTCAGAGAGCATAAGCAGTGGCTTCTTTGCATGGACAGGGTCATCAGTTGCAGACACACATTGTACCATAACATGAGTCGTTCTGGTGTACTTGTAGGAAGCCTTTAGTCGACGCCCGCTCTACATAGGACTCGTTTCAGGGACCGATATGGTAAACAACTTCCAAAGGCAGGAAACAACAACAATGGCTTCGACGTGTTTATCAGTGCATACGGAAGCATCGGGTCGAACCTTGGCGCTTGTGAAGTGTCGCCCGGGCCCAGAGCGTGGACGGTACCATTTGCTGTTTAATCTGGAGGATGGTGAGCGGTGGGTTATGCTCATCTTGATATTTGGTGTCACAAGTTCAATATGTTGCCGTTTGCAGCGCGTGCGATGTACAGTAGAAATGCAGCTTTAAATAGCTCAGGGGTCTGACAGTCTGATTCAGCCTTGAAATCCTAAATGTCTCACGGCTACCTGCCGAGCACTGCCAAGCAAAACAGACCATTTCACGCGTTGCTCGTGTTGCTCGGGGGCCCGGGCTTGGTCTTACGGATAGCACAGCTGGATTCAGCTGCTGGAGTTGGTGATCTCTCTTTCTATTGAGATGTTCAGACTGCAGAGTGGAACGTGGGGGGATTAGTTCAGGGATCTCTTTATCCGCGACCAACATCTGTCAGGGGTTGGCAGGATCGCGGCAAACACCCAAGACCAACAACAACACCTCTTCCGGCTTCCATCGGGCGAGAGAATAGCATTGGAGGAAGAAGATGGCCGGTGCTGAGAGACAATTGTCAGCAGAGTCATGTCATATCTGCTCCAGATGGCTCAATCTCATCCCCCTTTTCTCTGGGCCATCTCCTCTCAACGCCGTCGTTCTCGGAGCAGCCCCGGTTTCTTGGCGCGTCCGCAAAACTGGGAATGCCAAGTTTGTTTCAAGTTCTTGCCGCGTGGGTTGTTGGTTGCAAAATCGGTCCCCCACAAACACTGCCGCCAACCCGGAATAAAGGGGATGTAAGGATTCGAGGGTCCCACATTGGCGCCGAAGAGCATCCCTGCCAGGCCCGTCTGAATTTTCCCAAACGAGGATCAGGGACCCAGATTGGCCAGTTTGCTCGTCAGCAACGCGGGTTGACTGGACGCCGCGAAGGTGGTTCACAGGGGACGGCAATTTCGAAAGATCCGACCCCTGACTGCTGAGCTCGCTTCTCTCTCTCTTTTGATCCTTTGGAACTTTCAATAAGGCACGTGTTCCCCCGAGCGAGCCTTTGACGCCCTGAGGCAGGCTTGGACGAACAACCTCTCGACCGTCCGAACCCCGTCACGCTCGTTAACCTACCACCTTCACCTTCGACATGGCGGCCGCCCCGTCCTGGGCCACCGACGCCCTGCGCGGCTTGTCCGCCAAGCGGACCGTCCCAACCCGGTTCTGGATCATTTGCTTCGCCAGCTTCTTCGTCGTCGCCTTGCTCTTCCTGGGCCATTCGCAGCTGTCTGCGTTGCCTTCTATGAACGACCGTCCCCCCCCTTCGCACACGCCGCCGCCGCCACCTTTTAATACGCAGCCGTCGTTCCCTCCTCCCCCTCCAGCCGACTACACCGGGCCGAAGCCGAAGGATTGGGAGCCCCCAGAGATGCACGATGTCCTGGTCCAGGAACCTGGGCATCAGAAGGCATCAAGCGGAAGCCGACCTACCCCCTGATCCCCTTCCCCTACTCGCCCATGACCAACCCGCCCCAGGAAGACGGCCAACGCCCATGGCTCGGCGCCGTCATCTGCTCCGCCTGGGACATCAAACGCCGCATGCTCATCCGCTACAGCTGGATGAAACTCTACAAAGACGTGCCCATGGACCAAAAATTCGTCATCTCCAACCCCGGCCCGCAATGGACCGACATCGTGGCCCAAGAAAACCGCACCTTTGGCGACATGATCGTGCTCGACCACATCCAAGAAGACGACTTCACAGCCAACACCATCAAAACCGTCGAGTTCTACCGCTGGCTCTCCGAAAAGTCCCCCCGCAAATACGCCTTCGTCTCCAAGATGGACACCGATCTCTTCATCAACGCACGCGACATGTACACCCGAAAAATCCTCCCCCGCCTCGCCCCCAACCCTACCACGGGCCTCCTCCAATCCACCGTCAACTTCACCGCCATCGGCCAATTCTACTGGGACGGCATGCACAAGACCTCCTTCCCCCACGGCGCGCTGTACACCGTCACCTGGGACATCGTCTCGCTGCTCCCCAAACTGCAGGACCAATTCCACGTCATCGCCGGCGAGGACATCACCATGGCCTGGCTGCTCATCAAAGGCCGGCAAAAAGTAACCCTCGCCGTCATGACGCCGCAAGAGAAATTCGAATTCGACCGCAAGGACATGCGCGATAAGAACAGCCCGTGGGCGAGGGACGGCTCGGACCTGACGTCGAGCTGGCATGCGCTGGCGGGGAAGGAGGCGATCGCGGTGCATCAGTTGAAGAGTGATGAGGATTGGATGATGGTGGCGGGGTGTTTTGATGAGCGGGGGTTGAAGGACGCGCCGCAGTTTACGGGGGAGGAGAAGCCGCCGACGGGAGAGGATTTGCCGGGGTATCCGAGGCCGTATTATAATCAAATTCCGGAGGAGTATTGGGAGGTGGATTATGATGGGGGGTTGCTGTGTAATGGGATTTGGAAATTGGAGAAGGGGGTCGGGAAGGATATGGTGAAGCATGAGTAGGGGGGTGGGTTCTCTGTTCAGTTCCTGGGAGGTTGGGGGCGTTGATGTTTGGAAAGGCTGGCAGGCGTTTGGAATGGCGTGGTTTTCTGAGGAGGGTGCCTTGGATTGCATACCTCTGCTGTACAATGATACCAAATTTGGGTGGATAGAATATGGTTAGAATAGCAGGAGTTTAGATTGCATGGATATAATATCAGATCTGGGTTTGCTTGCGACAGCTTTTGGAGGAGATGCTTTCCGTTCTACGCAGGAAGGGTCAGCTCGTTGCAAGAAGCGTTGAGGCCACCACTTACTCGGCTTTCTTGCAAGCAAGCCCCTTTTCAGACTCTCCTCTTCGTCCGAGTCTCTCAACTTGCGCTGTTATTGTTTCCTTGTTCCCCCGCGGAAGGGACAGCGGCGGCCCTCACTGTGATAGTGGCAGTTGGCGCAGGTACCATTGCCGCAGAAATCCGAGACGATGCAGTTTTTGAACAGGCCCAAACCCAAAGCACAAGTCTCACACGGCTGTTCGGCCGCGGAGCCCGTGATCTGCATCAGGGCAGCCTCGCAGTTGCTGGCGCGGCCGAAGCGGACCGTCCGAACCCCCCCCCGCCCCCCTTGCTGCGGTTGACGATGAGTTTGCGGTGTTGCTAACGATCCAGGAATGGTTAGTGAGGCTGTCGGGCTTGCAAGCATCGACAGAATAGGATTCGGCAGCCATGGGCTGAGGCTCATAATTCCCAGCAACTCGATCAGTCTCTCCATCGAGAGGCTCGGTGCGCCTGCATCGTTGCATCGCAAGAGTATTTCCTCGTACGAGATGCGTGCCGGATGTGGCCTCGGATCCAGACTGCCATCGAAGGGCATGCTTACGAGTGTGGGGGATCGGAATCGGATGAGCGTGTCTTCGTGGAGTCGCGTCAGTGGGAAGTCCCAAAATCAGATCTCCTCTCCTTGACGCGCCCGATACGACGCGTTTCGCAAAATCATGAATATAGAGGGAAAAGAAGAAGAAAAAAGTCGTTCTTTCCGCCGAGTCAACTCCAGTTTTATTTTCATCGGTTCTTGTCGTCCATGCTTTGATGCTTTGAAGGGGTCCAAGTTTAAGTTCTCATGGTTCATCAGCTTCCGCCCATGCACACGTTCAGACAAGGGACCCCTGAATGACGCTTGGCATGTGGTCAGTGCATTTGTTGCTCCGGCGAGCCAGAAGCGGCAAGTGGGCGGAGGGCATTCCAGATTAAATCATCTTCCTTCCTTCGACATTCAAGCCTCCCCTCCTCAGCTGCATCGACAACACCGCCAAAAAATATCTTCAGCCTGAACCTGACACTGAAATTGCGCACAGATTAGGACACAATTGCTACCATGTCGAAAGAACAGCTCTTCCAGCTGCTCCCGCTGCCCGACGACGGGCTCCAGCAGGTGCTCGAATATGCAACGACACTCTCCAAGGCCGACGCCGCCGAACACTTCAGCAACATGCTCGGTGACTCGCCCCAGGTCGTTGACTTCATCTCGACTTTCAACTCCCGTCGTGCCGAACCGAGATCCGCGCAGCCCAGCGCGCCCGCTACAGCACCCAGTTCGGCCCAAAACTCCGAGATAGACTCCGCCCCGGAGCATCGTCGCGGCCCCAAGAAGAAGAAGGCGCCCCTCCATGCCCCGCCCCCGCGCCAGGTTGCATCGTTCGAGCTTGGGCCGGGGACCGTGTACAACAAAAAGGATCAGCAGGAAGTCTACATGTCGGGGAGGTCAGGGACGTCGACGCCATCACAGAGCAAGAGCGACAACCGCGGGAGACCGACACCACCCCCCGCTCCGCAACAGGCCCTAAAACCACCCCCATCAGCAGCAGGTACCCTCGTCTCAGACCTCGGCCTGCCCAAACCAAAACCCAAATCCAACCCCGTCTCCCGCACCTCCACGCCCGGCCCGTCCTCCTCGCGCAATGCCCCCACCACCACCAAAATCTCCATCACCGGCGGCGTACCCATGCACGGCTCGTCCACCGCCCTAACCGACCTCGACCTCGCCATCCGCGCCCTCGAAGTAACCACCAACCCCTCCCTCTCCTCCAGTGCCGACCCATCCTCCCGCCGCTGCAACTGCGTCGCAACGCGTCACCCCCTCCTCGAAGCCGCGCCCAACTGCGTCTCCTGCGGCAAAGTAATCTGCCTCAAAGAAGGCCTCGGCCCCTGCACCTTCTGCGGTACCCCTCTCCTCTCCCCCTCCGAAGTGCAATCCCTCATCCGCGAACTCCGCGCCGAGCGCGGGCGCGAGAAGCAAGCGCGCGATCGCGAGGCGCACAAACGCACCGAACCCGCCCGCCCCTTCGTCCGCCGCGGCATCGACGACGCGCCGGACTACACCGTCGCCGAGGCGATGGCGCTGCAGCACCGCGACAAGCTGCTGGGGTTCCAGGCGCAGAACGCGCGGCGCACGACGGTGAGGGACGAGGCGGCGGATTTTGATGCCAGTGTGGACGCGGGGAGCATGTGGGCGAGTGCAGAGGAGAGGGCGCTTGCCCTGAAGAGGCAGCAGAAGGCGATAAGGGAGATGGAGTGGAATGCGAGGCCGGAGTATGAGAAGCGGCAGCAGGTGGTAAGTATTGATTTGAGTGGGAGGAAGGTGTTTAAGAAGGTGGTTAAGATGGAGAGGCCGGCAAGTCCCGATGGGGAGGGGGAGGAGGGTGTGGGTGGGGTGGAGGTGGGAGGGGGAGGGGAGAGGAGTCAGGCGCAGGGTGGTGCGTTTAGCAAGAATCCGTTGCTCGGGGGGCTGATCAGACCGGTATATGAGGTTAAGGGGAAGGAGACGGAGCTGGAGGGGAGGAAGGACAGGGCCACAAGGTGGCGGAGGGTGCAGGATGACATGGACAACAACGAGGGGGTGATACTGGATGGAGGGGTCTATGGGAGGGGTCCGGGGGTGGCAGGATCCGCAGTAGACGATGAGCCTGCGTGCGGTTGAGCACCGTTGGGTAAATGAGGAAGACCAGTACGGTACAGGACCTCCCTTCACCACCGCTCCCAAGCCCCTTGTCCTTGCGCCTTTTACTTCTTTAGAGCTTCCAGAAGCTGAGGGCTTGGCAGCCAAGCTGCGCCCAAGTGGGGTCACCTCGGCTGGTGGGTTGCGTGGGACGTCTCTGTGCTGTCGCCGTGGCCTCACAACGCAAGCCGTGGCACGCTTGGACTGAGGAAGCAGTTTATGATGACTTGTTGCATGGTTGCCACGACGCATACCGTTGTCAATGGACATTCGTTCCCATAAAAGGGTGACTGGCAGACTCCTGGCTCCTCTCCGTGGACCTGACCCCAGTTCTTGGCACGCTTGTGCCAGCAGGGGCCGTGCTCCAGCAGGGCACCACCGAACAGGGCTGACCTCCAGCGCGTCTGCCATCGCTCCACCCGTGACTCGAGCAATCCACACTTTTGAGCTGCGACATCCATCCATCAACAAAACCTTCTTCCGCCGTGTGCGGAGAAACCACTCTCACAAGTTCTCTTCGCATCGACTCTCCGCTCGATGCCGCACTTTTCCCTGTACACAGGCACCACAAGATACGTCGCGCGAGCCGTCACTTGAGCGGCCCCTCCATCGTGCGATTCGAGACGCGTCCTCCAAAATCAGTCCAACACCAACAAACACCCCCGGTTCCGAACGCGATTGCGGCCCCGAAACCTCTCCATCCGACTCGACTTTGTTTCCCTTGGTTTTAGCCATCACCCAACACTCGAACACCGCGGCGGATTATTTTGTTCCCGAGCAATGACACAATAAACCGAGTCCTGTTTCCTCGAGCGCGACAGAACCCTTCTTCGTCTCTGCCCCTTCTCGATGCTGGGCCAATTACCCGTCCCACGCCATGCCCACGACTCACGTTGAACCGGGCAGCGACCCGCTACTCCAAGACATTGCCAACACCCTCTGGAAGGCGCGGAAGGTCGTGGTCATCACCGGCGCCGGCATCAGCACCAACTCTGGCATTCCGGTACGCGTCCCCAAATCCCCCTCTCCCCAATGCCCCCCTGCTGACAACTCCCAGGACTTCCGCTCCGAGAATGGCCTCTACTCCCTGATTCAAGCTCAATTTGACGCTGCCGAACAACAAACCGGAGGAAGCAACAGTGATGCTGACGTGTCCGACGCGTCGCTGGGGGAACGACCGACAAAACGACAACGGTTTTCGCGAGACGAGTCCGGCCTTGCGTCACAACAGTCGAGGGAACCGAGCGAACCGCTATTTCCGGGGTTGCAAAATGGTCGAGCGAAGGAAGAGAAGGGGGAGGTCGAGGGTGGGAAGGGAGAACAGCCTCGCCCTGTCCTGCCAGACTCTGAGATGGCCGATGTGGACCAACCAGAGGAGTATGGGAAGGGCAGAGGGATAGCAAAGGCTGAGGCTGCCGCACCACAAGACGAGACGACGACACCCCGAATAAACCGTACCGCTAGGCTGGTCGTCGAGAACTCTGCCCCTTTGCCGTCGTCACCTCCCAGCATTATGCTCGGCACACCGCGCCCGCCCTCAAAGGCCCACCTCCTCGACCGGCTCCCACAGAGCTCATCGCCGCTCTCGTCTCCGCCTCCGATCATTTTCGACCCCTACCAGGACACAACATCATCACCGAGCCACAGCAGCGGCTCCTCTCGATCACAGAGCGAAGAGCCATCATCGCTATCCACCCCATTACTATCCTCGCAGACCTCGTTCGCCTCATCTTCCCGGAATCCGCTCCCGGTCATGAAGGGCAAGGATCTGTTTGACGCTCAGATCTGGGCGTGTCCCGTCAAGACGGCAGTATTCTACACCTTCGTGTCCACCCTTCGCCAGAAAGTGCGCACCGCCGAGCCGACGAGCAGTCACCAGTTTGTGAGCGTACTGCGCGACAGTAGGAAGCTGGTCAGGTGCTACACACAGAACATTGATCAGCTCGAGGAGCGTGTCGGTCTGACGACCTCGCTCGCGCTGGGCGCGGGGAACCGGTACCGCTTCTCTGCGAGGGCTGGGCGAAGCTCTGGCGTGGCCAAGAGCGCGGCTAAGGGCGCCGATGCTGTTCCAGATAGCCAGGCGGCGTCACAGCACGATTCCCAGGAGCAGTCACAGACGGATCAAGCTGGTCCAACCCCCACAGATACCACAGACGGCCCTTCCACCGCACCACCCTCCCAACCACCCTCCGACCCCAGCCCCGCCCCAACCGATGCCCCCTCCTCCACCCCCTCCACCTCAGCCCCTCCCGCCCCCAACCGCGGCGTCGAATGCGTCTTTCTGCACGGCTCCCTCGCCGAGCTCCGCTGCTTCGCTTGCGCGCGCACCAGCCCCTGGGACGAAGCCACGCGCCTGGCCGACACCCTCGCCGGCCGGCAGCCCATCTGCCCGCACTGCGCGGGCGCGACCGCAGCCCGCGAGGAGCGCGGCAAGCGCGCTTTGGGAGTCGGAAAACTCCGCCCGGACATCGTGCTCTACGGCGAGGAGCACCCGCACGCGCACCTTATTAGTCCGCTGGTGCAGCATGATCTGTCGCTCGGGCCGGATATGTTGCTGATTCTGGGGACGAGTATGAGGGTGCATGGGCTGAAGGTGTTGGTGAGGGAGTTTGCGCGGGCGGTGCATGACCGGGGCGGGAAGGTGGTGTTTGTGAACTTTACGAAGCCGCCCGAGAGTGTGTGGGCGGAGGTTATTGATTATTGGGTGCAGTGGGATTGTGATGCGTGGGTGGGGGATTTGCAGGGGAGGAAGCCGGCGCTGTGGTTGCCGCCTGGGGCGGTGATGACTGAAGAGGAAAAGCAAAAGATGAAGATTCCAAGGAGGCAGAGTGCGGTTGAGGGGGGGAAGAGGAAGGACGGGGAGAAGGTGGGCAAGAGGAAGAGTGATGGGCCGGTTGACGGGCAGAAGGGGGAGGATGGTGGATTGCCGGCTCAGGAGCAGCAGGCGCTATGCGAAACGACGCCGCAAGAGATGATCCCCTCACCAGTACCAGCAAAACTTGCGCCCAAGCAGACCCCCAAGGCGGCCAGAGAACCGAAGCTCAACCCCGATGCGAAGCGCCCGGCGTCCATTCGCGACCATAAACTCAATGGCGCTTACTTGGTTTGGAAGATCATGGGGGACCTGCACCGCATCACTGGCGGCGGTCCGGTATCGTCAGTCGCTCCTTCGCCCGCGCCCGCCCCTAAGCCGAAGACGAAGAGGCCTCGCAAGTCGGCACCTGCCGCCCTCGCCCTTACATTGCATGGCCTCGATACACAGCACATCGCGGCGGAACCGACTCACCGGGCCATCCACAACCCCCCGCCAGCACCAGCGTCATCACCCATACAACACACCACCCCCCACAAACTCGATGAGCCCGTCATGTTCAACAGCGACCACTCCATCTCCGCAGCCGTTAAGACCCGCAAGCGGAAACAAACCGTCGCCTGGCGAATGGTCAACGGCGTCGAAACCCGCGTCTCCCTTCCCACGAACCCCTCACCGCCCTCACCACCCTCCCTCCAACCACCGCCCGGGCCAGCACTCCCGCACACCCGCGCTATCCTCCGCCCCGCCCCCGTTCCCAAATCCCGCCGCCTCCCCCCACCAACACCCTCCCCCCAGCGTTCCCCGCAACACCACCAACGTCCTATTATGGCAGGCCCGCCCCCGCGCGTCGCCCCCCTGACCCCCGCTGCGCCAGTCGACCTCAACGCCGGCTTCCGCGACACAGACCGCCTTATTGCACAGATGCATCTCGAACAGGTCCAGCATCAGGAAGTGTTGTCGCGGCCGGTGACCCCGATGGGGGTGCGGTTGGCGCCTTTGAGGATTCCTGCTACAGAACCGGGTCCATATCTGCCGTACGATAGAGGCGAAGAGCAGCGGCAGCAACAGCAGAGGGAAAAGATGATGGTGATGTCGCCGCTCAAACTGGAGCCGCTGGAACCGAAGGTGTGGTCGCCTGGGCCGAGGATAGAGATCTCGTCGAATGTGGGGTCGCCACCGGCGGTGAGGATTGGGGGGGTGAATCCGTTTTCGTTGACGGATCCTGGGAGGGGTTGGTTGGGGTGGCCGCCTAGTTGGATGAGGGGGCCGGTGGTGCCGGGGGCAGGCGGGCAACCGCAAGGTCACCAGGGAGGGCACCCACCACAGGTTGGTGGGATGGAGGGTGTTGGATTGGGTGTGCAGCACTTGCAGGATTATGCGCAGGAACAACGGTATCAGCAGCAGCAGGCGGAGCATATGTATCACCAGCAACAACAGCAGCCTTTCCCCGAACACCAAAAACACTTCCCTCCGCAGCAGCAGCAGTCTCCGCAACACCAACCACATCACCATCAACACCTCCAACACCACCTCCAAAGAGAGCATGTGCCATACGACCAGCAGCAGGACTGTACCTCTCCTTATGACGGACATCCCCCCCAGCAACAGCTACAACATCAACACCCACACCCACACCCGCAACAGCAACAGCAACCTCACCAACGACAGCATCCGCATCCACAACAGCACGTACCACACCAGCATCCCGGCCCAACGGAGAGACCCAATAAGGAACGAACCAGTGTGGGCAGTGCAGGCGGCTGGTGTCCGGACGAACAGCTGCGCAAGGAGCAGGAGGCGGCGATGATGCTGTCTGCTATGAGTAGTTTGCCGTGAGCAATTTGTCATGAGCAATGCGCAGGTGGGGAATTGTTATCGTATTATTGGGCTGGTACTTTTTGTCCTGGCTTGCCTTAAGGGTTTGCTGTTATTGCTGCTCTTCGGGTACTGTGGGTTAAGATGGGGCTGTGTCTTAGATGGGCTTGGGGATGGTTGGTTGCTATTTATTCTGCATGTTTTGCGTCCCAGAAAAGCGTGGGTTGGTGATGAAGGCCTGGTGGCTTGAAGCGTTTTGTGTTGTGTATATTGCTATGATGGTACGGTTACTGGAAGGGCTTTTTTGTCCGGGAGTCGTGCATGGGATGGTTTTTTGAAACTTTGGGATGGAGCTTGTGGCGTTTTGGTTAGATAATATATTTTGCGGTTGGTGATGTTGGGCATCACGACAGCGGGGCGGTTCAGGACCTGTCATTGGAAGGGCTAGGACTGCGAGCTACGACATGACGTCGCTTTGGGGCTCCTCGCTCTTACGGGACACATGTTCTTGTTCCTGATCCCCTTTTCCCTCGCTGAAATAGTTCGGACAGCAAAAGCATCCGGTTCAGCGAAGGCTCAACGCTCTCCTCGCCCTCACTCTTCCTCTGTCAAGGGATAAATGGTGTGAATCGTCGATGCTAGGAGTCCGCATCATGTTTCCAGCTCCAGAGGCCCGATGTCCCGATGCCTCCATCAACCACGATTGACTTCCTCGTCGTCGTCCGCATACCCAGCAAGATGGATGCCAACTCCATTGCAAGCATAACCTCGCAGAAAACGCAGCAAGAAGAAACCAGATAGAAGAGGGGGCCACAGTCGCGCCACCAGCAAGCGAAAGTCCCTAATGCCCTCCATTCCAACGCGCCCAATCTAGCACCCAGCCCTCACGCTCTCCACCAGATACTCCCTCTCATACACCAACCGCATTTGCAAGTCAAAGGCATCAGCCAAGTCCTCCACGCAAAACATGCGCTGGTTGGCATGATCCCACTCCGGGCCTGTGGTGCGGATGACGTGCAGCTTGATGTCCCGGCAGCCTTTGAAGCGATATACCTCGGCGAAGAGAAGCACGAGTCGTAGACCAAACGCGACGGACACGAAAGGGCTCGGGCGGTACGAGTTCCAGTTCAAGTGCTGTTGAACGTGGTACTGAAAGTATAGCGGGTCAGTGCGAACTTTGCCGCAGCCGCGGGCTTTAAGGCCGGCGAAGGGCATGGGCGGGACTTTGTCGTCGAGGGTGCCGGCGTGGGTGACACGGAAGACAAATCGCGGGCGGGTTGAGAGGCTGTGGCAGGTTTGGAGTATGGTGATTTTGTCGGGGGTGAGGGCTCTACCGCAGACGAAGCCGGTGCCGTTGTGCTCGGTGATGGTGTCGGGGCTCATGTTCATGTTAAGGGTTTGGTAGAGCGAGATGAGCTCGGCATTTTCGAGGCCGCCGCGGGACCAGATTTTGGTGCGTAGACCGATGGATTCCTGGGTTGAGCAGCGAACTTGCCAGATGTTAACATTTGGCTTTTTGGCTTGATCTGTTTTCTTGGGCTCCCATTTGGCTACCGTCAGTGTTTCGACTGGGACGCCGGTGTTCTTCGGGGTGGCCTGGTCCGTCCTCTCTGCCATCGCAGGGACCTCGGATGAAGCGGTTTCGGAAACCGTTTCGTCCAAAGGGCTCATGGCGGATGGAAGAAGCTTTCAAACTAGAGCTCGTCAGTTTGAGGTCTCTTGACAGTACGACCGGCAGCTTCCTTACTCCCGGGGAGAAACAACGGTACCTTTTTGAGCGATCGCGCCACTGATGTTGGAAACCTCGGCGGTTTTTTCTCGTTTCAGGGACGGTGAATTTATCTCATGCTCGCCTGGTGATAATAAGGAAGGAAAAGTATAGTATTTATAGAATAGTTGTGCTTTGCGACGAAATTGTTGGAAGACCAGATCGAAGTCGCGCGCCTCGTTCGGTCGAGAGTTGGGAGGGAGGAAGTGTGAGAGATTTGAGAGACGGTCGGTGTCATAAAGAAAAGCTCGATTTGTCGGTTTCCGGCATGTTCCCCAGTGTACCAGACAATCTATTTAACAATGTTCTGAAGCTTTTCGGACAATAAGGCGGGAATCTAAGTTCAATTGCAGTAAGGAACTCATGATTAAAGAAAGAGTCGCCGGCTGGAAAAAAGCCGTGAGATTGCGGTGATGGAATAACACTTGTTCTTCCTGCTATTGTCAATAACTCCAAAAACAGACATCAAAGTCTCAGATCTCCAAAAGGTTCCTTCTCATCCTCGCCAAAAACAATGGCGTAGGCGCTACCTCCTTCCTTTCAACAACCTCCGCTCCGACCCAGTTATTATTTCTTCGCATTCTGCGATGCCTTCTCCGTGATCGGCACCGGGCTATTCTCGCTCCTCACGACTTGGTGCGGGTGTCCAACCATGTATCCATAGCCGCCAGCAACAGCCAGGACGGATCCAAGCATGGCATACCTGAGGGCCAGCGTCAGAACAGGTTTTTCAACAATAACTAACCGCGCAAAGAGTAGTGGCTAAGCTCACGTTTTCGGACCCCATTCCAGCTGCGAGGTAGTCCCGTCTGGCTGGTCCTTCTTGTACATCGCCGTCCTCACGTTGGTAACCTGCGGCGGGCAGGTCAGGGGACGGGCACCGCTGCCTCGGAGGCCGGCGCGGGCGATGTGGTTGGCTCTGAGCATTTTGAGACACGGATAGGGAAAGCGGTGTATTTCGGTGCGATGTTTGCGAGTTTGGATGAGTACCACCTAGGTGGTGATGGTGGTGGTGTTGGCCGGAGCTGGGTGTAAAAGGACCCTTCAATTGAACCCAGAGCGTCCCTGATGTCATGGTGAGCTCGATGGACGGATGACGCACCACATCACCCAAGGGGCAAAAGGCCGAGGGAGTTCGAGATCCAATCGACCGGTACCTTTGCTTCCTACTCGACAATTGGCTCAAGGACCGATAGAAGAGAGAAAAGGGTTCGACAGGGATCGGGAACAATCCAAGGCGCCTCATGTCTCGCAGTGCGCAGATCCCTCTGCGCAGCCAATCCTTCCAATTCTCCCACAATATTCCGGACTCCTTCTGGCTGTGGTTGTGGCGTCTCCGTTGAGTTCTTCCCATGAGCCATGGGCCGTGCAACGAGATGGCAAGAGAAACAGGCGGCGCAAAATATGTCCCCAGTTCCAGATTCAAAGCACGACATCAAGGCAAACCCAAGCCTGGGTTTGTCCCGTCTAAGGTCTTTGCCCGTTCCTCCAATGCATCACTCTCAACATCAGCGCCCTCCTTCGCTTGCACCCCCCACCTCGCATCGTCTGCAATCTCCCCCCCAACACGCTTCAGCAAAACGCCCACCAACACCGGCCCAATAATGGTATTCAGCACAATGGCCCAAACCCCAATGACAAACGCCTTCTGTGACAAAAAGGACGTCTCGTTCAGCCCAATCTGGATGATGAGCAGACCAATCTCGCCGCGCGCTACCATCGCAGCGCCGAGCAGTGTCGCCGGGGCCCAGCCAGGAACCATCTCTCCATTCGTCTTTTCAGTGGGCGTCGCACGCCTGGAAGAGATGAGATCCCACACTGGGACAACGATCCCGACGATGAGCTTCCCGAATGCCATGAGGATGGTGTAGACAACGCCCTTCCAGATGACTTCTCTCGTCCAGAGATTGAGGAATGGGATCGCAAAGCCGATGCTGGCGAAGAATAGAGGCTGAAAGATATACTTCTGTGGCGAGCCCAGATATTTGTCGAAGGTCTCCGTAAACCCAGCGCTGCCCTCCTCTTGTGCCGGCTGTCTGCCCTTGGAAGATAACGCGCTGAGAAACGCGCCCGCGAGAAACGCACCAAACAACATCGACGCCCCAGCGTACGCCGCAATCGCAAGAAACCCGCAAAGAACCACCACCATCAGCAAGATGTTAAACACATGCCCAAACCGCACCGCAACCGTCCGCTCCACAAACCTCCGATACACCGGCCCGGCGCCAAACTTCGCCACCGCAGGCGTCAAAACCGCCATCAACCCGCTCGCCAGCACAGGCCTCCCAATAATCCACCCCAAACCCGCACCACCACCATCACCACCACCACCACCACCGTCTTCCCCCGCGATACCGCGCAGGTTGTGGATGACGCTGACGAGCACCAGGCCACAGACGTCGTCGAGGAGGGCTGCGCTGACAAGGATGGTGCCGATGCGGGTTTGGGAGAAGTCGACGTTGGCTGCTGCTGAGCTGTTGGGGTTATTGTTCTTGGATTTTGATGCGCTGGAGAGGACGACGAAGGTCGTGCCGAGGGAGGTGGAGCAGAGGGAGGTGCCGAGGATGAAGGCTTCGAGGGGGGCTTGGGGGGGTGTTAGTATTGGCGGTGGGGAAGGTGGGGGGTGGGTGGGGATGGACCATGATGGAAGCCTGCGTAGAGGAGAGCGAAGGATAGGGCGATGGGTGTCAGCACGCCGAGAAGGGCGGCGATGATGCTGAGGAGGAGGTTTTGGCGGAGGAGGTCGAGGCGGACTGTGAGTCCGCCTGGGGTGGGTGTCAGCAGATGAGCAGGGGAGTGTGCGTGAGGGAACAGCGGACCCTCAAAGATGATCAGAATCAGACCAATGTAACCCAACGCCAGAAAGGTCTCCTGCCAGTCGCGTGCGAGGATGTTGGCGACGGGCAGGCCGTAGATGAGCCCGACGATAATCTGCCCGATGAGAGAGGCGCGAATGATCTTGTCTGCAATCCATTCTGCAATGGCCAAGAACAAGAAGAAGGATATGAGCGTTAAGATGCTGACAACTGAGAAACTTGGTCAGAAACAGGAGATTTTCATGGACAAGGAGGGGGTTCGCACTGTTTGGCTCATGATACGCCAGGAATGCGTCGCTTCCGTCGGCGGCCATTTCGGGTGTATTTTTGAGTAACGGACTCCAGCTTGGCTATTAATCAGCACCGGAGTGGTGCTGTGATACTAAGTCGGAATAGATAGCCTCAATTGTCGGTTTGATGGTCGATGAGAAAGTCGATGATGAGGTTGAAGTAAAGTTGAAGAATGTGGATTCTGTTGATGGGCAACGCTTGGCACTTGGCGGAAGCAGATCGACCCTAACCCTGTTCTTGGTTGCCCCTCGTTACCTCTGAATTTACCCCTGAGTTGATCAACAGTCCGAGTCTTCTTTCATCCCGAACAAAGGATCATGACAATCACGTTGCGAGGCCAGGCTTTGAACAAGATGGATAGATGTTCTTACACATGAAGCCAGACACAGACTTTCTCACAGCCACAACTTTACGATGGCATGAGCAGTTGATCTAAATAAACAAGTTCATATTTAACGTTAGTTATCTATCTTGCAGCAAAAGAGACAAAGGAAACACTCATGTTCTTCTTGACTTTTCTCCCCTTTTCACCTGTTTTTCGTTTCTTTCCCTGTCGAATTGATTTTTCCTCCTCTGATCACCACCCTCTTCTCTTCCTCTCACCAGTCTGTTCCAGACCTCCTCCTCTCACTCTCACGACCCCGCCCACTATACGGCTGCACCACCCCAGAATAACTCCCCCTCGACGCCTCACCACAACCGCCAGGGTCCCAACTATTCCGCCTCGATCCCATCGTAGCCGGTGTGGCCCGACTCGCCCCCGGCAGCGGCGAGTTAATACGACTCCCTCCGCCGCTCCGCGCGCGGGGCCGGCGGAGGCGGTGGCGGTGGCGGGGGCTGGGAGACGGGCCTACTTCTCGTCCTATTCTCTCTTCTGACTTCTCTATCCCGCTCTCTGGAGGTCTTATTAGAGGAGGATGAGAAGAGCCCCTTGAGGGCGCGGCCGAGCATGCCAAGCCTGATAGGCTTGATCTCAAAGTTCACGACCACCGCCTCTTTGTTGTTCCTGTATTTGCTGCGTTGGCGGTTGGATTTAGACTTGGTGCGCCACGGGAGGGGTGGGGGGGTACGAGCGGGAGGGGAACGAGGGCGTGGGGGAGGAGAAGGGGCACGCCGTGGAGGAGGAGAGGGAGGGCAAAGCTGAGAAGATGGATAGCGAGGGGGAGGGGATGAATAGGGAGGGGGAGGAGAAGATCGGGGACGAGAAGAGGAGGGTAGTGGTGGTCTGGAGCTGCGTCTATTCCCGCTGCTGGAGTGGTTGCGAGAGTCTCTGGGCGGGCCTCCCGGCCCCCAGAAGGACGGTCCAATTCCTAGGGAGGGAGTCCGAGGGGCGGATATCATGTGGTACTTGCCGTCCTTTTGCCCGGGTGGTGATGCCCACACCGAACCGTCAGGTTTGCTGAAGTAATACACCGGGTCTGAGTCGGTGCTTGGGTGCTCGACCGCCACCCGACGGGGCAATTGGAATGGTGGCTGTTGCGATGTCATGTCTGGCAAATGTACAGGGACTACGGAGATCGGAAAGATGTTGTGAGGTGTAAAGGTGGTTGGCAGTGGTGTTGGGTGGAATTGAATCGAAGAAACTCGTGGTCTTCATACAGACAAATATACCATCAACTTGCTCGAACACTGTCGAGTCTAGGTTTCAGAAACCTCAGCTGTTCTTCAAGGTTTGACCTCCACTCCTTACTCCTCCCAGGAACAGCTCTCGGGATCCTCAGAAAGTGCATGTCCTTCGGCTCTTAGCCCTGAATCGGTCTATTGTTGCCAGAACATCTCATAACTCCGATGTTGTTCAAAGGATCATGTTGAACAAAGGCAGCGGGAGGAGTAGGATTAAGCTTGTTCCTCCACTGCGGCGTACCCAGAAAGGTGCTTTATCCCGTTGGGAGGTCGCTGTCCCTTAGTCAATTTGCCAAGAGACATTGTTCTGCAATTGGTAACCCTGGGCACAAATACATGTCAAGCGAAGGTTGAGTGGTCAAGGCCTGAAAGGAACGGCGACAAAACAATCCATTATTCTCGAATAAACCACCAATAGCCACAGCATTTTCAACATCCCACACCTGGGATTGCCAAACCAAAACAAAAGGGTATCCAACATATCCAAAAATTGCGAGAAGATCAAACGGTCAGTGGGCGGGTAGTTCCTTAGAGCCAAAGCAATAGAAGGGGGGCCAGGCAGAGGACAACAAACCCGGGGGACAACACCCCAGCCCCGCCTGTGGCCACTGTACTTGTCTTGGACGTAGTATGTGAGGTCTGAAGACAACAAAAGTTAGTGTCTGGAATTGGTCAAATGGGATTGATAGGTACAAAGGCACGCACCGTTCTGTGGGAGGTCGAGGAGGGCGTCGGAGGCTTGGTGGTGTTCTTCGTCGTTGCAGTGCTTCCCTGAGGGTCACTGTGTGACGAGGAACCTGACGAAGAACA
The DNA here is from genome assembly GCA_027569505.1 of Chloridium humicola. Taxonomy (NCBI): domain Eukaryota; kingdom Fungi; phylum Ascomycota; class Sordariomycetes; order Chaetosphaeriales; family Chaetosphaeriaceae; genus Chloridium; species Chloridium humicola. Next base: position 2,745 of record JAPDFF010000134.1, on the reverse strand, counting down.
GCCGCTGCCGCGTTCTGTCACTGTCACAGTATCTGCGGCGAAGGTGACAGTGGATATTACTGTCGTTGTTCCCCAAGATGTGACCGTAGAGGCGGAGCATTGTGTGTCGATGGTTGACAATGATGTCGAGTTTGTTCTTGTTCCGCTTGTTGGTCTTGATGTATCAGATCCGGTTGTCGAGGGGGGCTTTGGGCCGGCTGAAGTTGTCGAACCTGTTGGAGAGTTGGTTGTTATGTATGAACTGGAGACGGGAAGGCCGCATTCCTCCAGGCTTTGGCCCTTCGCCACAGTTAGCTCCGGCTGTTCAATTGCTAGATGTACTCACATTCTCGCAACACCAGACTTTGCCGCCAAACTCTTGCCATGCGCAATAATATCCGTTCTCGCAAGCGCCTGTGAGACGAGTCAGCATCTCATCGAGTTAAGGCGAAAACTGAGACAACCCACGCCCAGAGCCATTCTCGCAGCAGGTTTGATTCAGATCAACCTTGTTGTAGCAGAACAGCGAGAGCTCCGTGGATGCCTGGCACAAGAGCCAGTTGGGACCACACGCATTCTCGCAAGTCGTCCCGCTGCCACAAGATCCGAATTCGGGGTGATAGCCTGGTGGTGGCGACTGGCGACGGTCAATGTTTTCGAAGGCCGAATTTGCCCTGGGCGTGTTCCATTTAAGAAATTGATGCTCCTCCGCTGACACAACAGTCCCCAGACAAATTATCGCGAGAGAAATTTCGTGGTGTCGCATTCTGACGCGTCTGAGTCTCAAGCAAGACAGGAAAGACCAGCCAACGAGACGCCAAGAAAGCGAAGCAGAAACGACTGAGGAACAGGAAAAACGCTTGATAAGGTTGGAGCTTCCCAAGCTTTGGGAAGAAGCGTGCCTGGCTGGCATCGTCATTGTCCTGCTTTGAAAAAGCCGTGGCGTTCTCTGATGGGCTGAAAAACGTCGAGCCCCAAGCCCCAAATTTTCACCCCGCCGAGTCCCGAGCCAACCACATCGTCGAGTCGCCGTGATGTTGAGGTCTGAGCTGTCGTTTCGCCGAGCGGTGAGTTGTTCACCGGATAGTCTAGCAATCACACGAGGTTGGGCTCGAGTCGATCACACAGCACTCGCGCCAAGCCACAACCACATTATTGTTTCGGTGCCCAATCATGGCACACAACCATGCATCTCGACCAGCCATCACCAGCTGTTCAATACCATTTGGATTCTCCTCAGCTCCGTCATTGCGCATGCAAGTGAGTCTGGGGCGTTGGGCTGCAGATGCCACACGTTAGCCGGCATTCGGATCTACTGGGTTGGAAAATGCAGATTGCCTCACATGCTCATCAGTCCGTCCCTCCTCGCTCCGTTGTGCTTCCGTGTCTTTCAGCAAGTGTGTCTACAGAACTCCAAAGACATCTACAGTGACCCTCCCAGCCAACACTCATGGAGCTCGCTTGATCGGACCTTGATCGAACACCCGAGCTCACCAAGAAGACAACCAACAAACCACGAACACCGAGAAGAGGAGGAACACAACCACAATGGGGTACTTCGTGGGCATCACGAGTACCGGCTTCGTGGGCACCGACGAGAAGAGCGCCGTCACCTCGTACATGCCCTGCCACATCTTCGGCGACCAGATGCTCATTGGCGCTGGCATCCGCATTGGCTTCTACCTCCTCTACGCTGCCGCCATTACCGCCGTGCTGTTCAGCGTCGACAAGCAATTCCGCTTCTGGCATGGCGCATGGGGTGTCCTCGCGCTGTCGCTCTTCGTCGCCATGTTCGTCAATGTGGTGGATTACAACCTGATCATTATCGATTACGCCGTTCTGGTCCAGCTTGTCTTGTGGTACCCAGTGTTCTTTGTTTTTACCGTCTTGTTCCGACAGGCGCTTGTGGTCGAGGGGAGGAGCCATGAGAAAGCGGACACTGAGTACGAGGAGCGACTGCAGCGTTGTCGGCAGGCCGCTGTTACGCGTCTCGACGTGGCGAGAGCTCGCGCGTATGCTGATGTTCTCAAGGCTTTTGCGCTTCATGCAATGGCTGAAGAAGAAAACCGCAACCACAATGGTGCCCAGGCAGCCCTAAACCAGGCTGTGCAACATTATATCTCCCACTGGCACGAACAGATCGAGGTTCGAGATGGCCGGCCAAACGAAGAGGTCCATGGAGGGGCAATTACAACAGTCTACAACGCCGAACTCATCGAGGAGATTTGCGCAGCTCCAACTCGCGCCGACATCGACAAGCTCCGCGACCTGTACATCGCCGCCCTCGTCCACTCCCAACAATCCGTCGCCGAGGCGCGCGCCACCGAACAAGAAGTCGCCCTGCTTGCTTCCGAAGACCTGCGCATCAAGCGCCGCGCGCGCTCCCCAAAACAGTCCCTCCTCCACTTTCTCCTCACAGCCAAGTACAAAGACCAACTGACCGCCGCCATCGGCCTCCTGATCTGGTCCGCCTTCATGTTCGGCACCGCAGCTCTCAACTGGCCCCTGCTGCACCATGGCAGCAAACCTGGCGGCGCCTGCGACAACGTCCCAACCGTTTATTTTGTCCTCGCACCCAAGAAACCGTTCATCGACCCCGGCTTTACCACCTTCCTCCGCATCTGGACAGTCGGCGTCTGCCTCGTCGCAGTCTTCACTACCGCCCTAGGTCTCTTCATCCTCACCATCAGCATCTTTGGCCCAGCTTTCGTCGGCCTCATCCCCCGCCAAAAGCGCGACACCGACAAGTCCCTCGAATCCGGCCCT
>JAPDFF010000133.1:0-38461 GCA_027569505.1 Chloridium humicola | reverse complement strand
TGCCGATCATAGCCGAGAGTGACTGATAGTCCACCAGCAGGCCATACCTACCCGGACACCAGTTGGACTATGGCGCCGATAGACCAGTGTGCTGGGTCATGATCGAGAATGGTCGTTGGCCGAGAGTAATGGTTGTTGGCCGAGAGTCTCCGAGGCTGTCAACGGGGCTCAGCCCGTTACATATAGGAACACGTCCGTATAGAAAGGAGTTGACCTTAGCCAACTCGACGGCGATAACGTTATTCCAAACAGCCAGTCAATTACTGTGGCAGGCAGTGCAGGCGCGGGCGATGCGAGCGTAGGCAGGGGGAGCTAGAAGGGGCGCCAGAGGGAGGGGGAGTGGCAGCGCTAGAAGGGGGGGCAGAGGCGGCGCTAGAAGAGGGCAAGTTTAATCAGCATTGCTTGGTCAGGAAAAAAACAAAATTGGGCTCTCTCAATTTAGGGAGGCGAGGTTGCCAGGGTTAGGGTTGTGTATAGTGTAGGTCACGTAGTATAGTCTACGGGGGGCAGGGCATATAGTCCCAAAAGTATGTCTCAACTTTAATACACGAAGGATAGCGCCCTCCACCTCGAGACATCCTGACAAAGCGGATGACCAACGGCGTCAACCTCGACGACGTTTATCTACCTGCCTGCGACTCGACTGGGTAGGGTTTAAAGACGGGGTTTGGTGCGTAGTATAGGTTTATGGGGGAGGCAGAGTGGTGCTTCTGCTACTAGTGTTATGCGGTAAGTGGGAAACAGTGGAGCAAAAAGAGGGTGGAAAACAGCAAAAACATACAACACCAGGGATTCGCTGGTCGTCACCGACCCAACTACTGATCTGGCCCTTACCAGCTTATCTATGGGAGAGCGGACGGGATCCCGAGTTTTCTGGTAGGTATGGTCGTATGTACTTTGGGAGCGCGGACAAGCTGGTGATATGGAACACGGGGATAATGGTCGCCATATCATCCCCGTCCCGGAGAATATTATTTATGGGCACTGAGCACTCGCAGGTCTAAACTTGCGTAAAAGAAGCTCTCAGCATATGCCTAAGTACCTAGCCAGTGTTCAAGTATCTAGATGCTCCAAGGGATCGGAGTCGGCGTGCTGGATGGCAAGGGGTAAAGCCAAACAACCGTCTTTCTCAGTCGGCTGGTAACCTGGGAACCCCAATTTTGGCAGTTTCTAGTCGGTTGAGTGTATGCCCACTGTTACTGTGCTTGGAAAGCCGCTTCTCATTGACTGCCCAGGCCTCCGCAGGCTCATGCTTTTGTCTTTGTGGAATAACTGGGTTATTGGCTCTGTGTCCGGATTGATTGCTTCACGCCAGCAGCAGGACTGGGTGGAAGAGCGCTGTCTGGCTGAGAATCTTACCCCTTCGAGCATGTCTAGAGGCAAGGAAAAGCCTACTTCTTCGTGCTTGATGAGGAAAATTCTCCTAAGCTGGCCGGGCGGGACGACAAACTCGGAGAACAGGGTTTACCATCCCCCCTTTAAGATCCAAATTTCAAACAATTGTGGCGTGTATTGCTGCTGCTCTCTAAAACAAGCAAAACGAGGCTGTCCACCGGGCAAACATCAGGTGTGCTACACTTTTCCCTTTCCATTTCCAGCAATCGGTTGGCTGAACAGCCTCGCCTCGGATGTGAGCGAGCGAAGCACACCTCTTGCAGTTTACCTGAAAGTGTCTGCGCTTCAAGTATCTGTGGTTTTTTCCGCTTTTTTCCGAAAGGTCCTAATTTGTGGTCGGGACGCAGAAAACTTACCAGATTCTGGGCTCCCAACCGGATCGAGAGCGGCAAGGGGGGGACATGCCGCACATCGGTCGAGCTGTGGGCGATCTCTCAAACCCTTGGGAAGAACATCTCACACTTGAGGAGGGTCACAACGAAGTCCGAGAATCTGTAGACATAAATGGCGTATTTAATAGCAGTTGTTGTTCCCGTCTTTCTGTGTCTTTCTGCTCTCATTCTCGACACGCTCACTCAACACCGCCCATCCAAGTTTCTTGAAACTCCACGACATAGCTGCATCAAACTCAACCAGTCCGCAAAATGGGGAAAGCCCTTCAACTGTTACCACTGCCGCACGGTCTTGTCCGACACGTGGCAGGAGGAATGGATTACTTGCCACTTTGCGCCGTGGGCCGTCTGCGGTTACGAGAAGTGCGGCCCCATGGCCGAGAAGCACGATCCGCAGTGAATGGGACAATCCTTCACTGTATGTGTCTCATCAAACACACGTCGTCTCTGCCAACGCTGACCGAGAAAAAGGGCCAGTTGATCACAACGGAGGAAGCAGATTCGGAGGTTGCGAGGGCTTCTGATGGGCGGGCTTCTGATGGGCGGGCTATCCATCATTCAACATGAGGGAGAACCCTACCGCTACTCCGAGCCCTCGCTCCGCACGGGACTGTCCTCAAATTCTCGATATCATAGTGATGCTGCCATTTTTCGGAGGGCCGTTTCTCTCTTACGTAGAATCCGGGGTCCTGGACTCGGTGAACTTGTGTCCTGCCGAGCACCTTTATTCGACATGCACCTATCCGTATCTAGTTCGGGTCCATAAGAGCCTCCAACCCCATGCCTTCTTCCCCCACACGCAGCCATGCAGTTTCCCCTTCCATCTCCAACAAACCTCAAACTGAAACCCACCTCACAATCTCGCAGCAACCCTTCATCCCAAGTTAAACCCAGGAAGGATGGCAGAAGATGGGAACCTCACCCAGCCGCAGACCTGGAAGACCTTTGAGCGCTGCATCACGATCGAAGCTGACAGGGTTATCAAGCGAGAGCTTCGGGAGGAGGAGCTGACCCGCCGCCCAAACGGCGATGTTGTCTGGCCGTACTGGGCGAAGGAGCGTCTTCAGAATGAGGCTGCAACCATCAACTTCGTTGCCAGGAACACAACTATCCCCGTCCCGGCATGCCAGCTCTACACCAAAGATAGTGTCCTCCACCTTGAGACGAAACGGATCACGGATGGCGTGCTCCTCGACGATCTAGAGGAAGCTGCTCGCCCAGAGGCAATCGCAAAGGTGGAAAAGCAGCTCGAGCGCTCCATCTTACCACAACTTCGCTCACTTCGCCGAAACTGCATTGGGAGCGTCGATCCCGGCCTCCCGGTGTTCCCTCCGCAGCGCGTTTACCATTACGATAGACGGTCTTGGCCGAAGCTTTCGTCGAACACCGACTGCTTCGTTCTTTGCCATAACGACCTCGGGCCCAAGCTGGAGGATCTGCGGGATTGCGGTGCACCTCGTTGCTTCGCGGGGCGATGCGAGCATCCGCGAATGAAGTAGGGGATCTCTCAGGCTGGTTGGCATGGGACCATTATGACGCGTTCATCTTTTCATCCTTCTGCGTTGTCCGCTTGTGTTGATCGAACTTTGGGCACAATACCTGGCTCCCGAGCTGGGGAAAGGGCCGGATGGTTGGTTGTCAGGCGAAGCGGAGCAAGGCAACGAGATTTATCTGGAAGAAAGCCGGTGGAATTGTGCACCTATCACAAGCATCCCTTCCAGGTTGGTTGTTACATGTACAAAAGTGTGATCCAAAGCCAGATTGATCAACAGGTGCAGGCATTCTTCTCTGAAAAAGGGCACAAAAATGTTTCCCCTTCCTTTCCAGGTTAGGCTCCAGGTTCCTTGGCGGTCCCATGGCTGCGAAAGACTCCACCCTTCCCGCCATCAAGTGCCGACCCCCACCATCGTCTCCACCACATCCAAACCCAACTTCATCGAGGGATCGGTTTCCATTCCTCACTGCAAAACAGAGCTGACGTGCTGAAATCAGAACTTTTCCAACCTAATTCACCTGTTAGTTGATATAATTAAGGAAAACAGTAACGTAAGGGAAAGGTCCGTCCAGGATTCCCACATCAAGTGTTTGGTGAACTGCCCATCACGGCGGTTTGGAAGTTTGGAACATACCGCTGCAGACTGCGTGGAGCAGAGCTTGCACACTCTTCGCCATCACCACCACACTTTGTACAGACATGCTGGCCAACGCGGCCAGAACCGCCACATTCTCGACAAGTGGCCATCCTTTTCGAAAGTCCTGTGGCGGGTTGTCGGTCAAGAGAAACAACAAAATTCAGCCTAGGTTGCTTGGGCAGAGCAAGTTGTTGATGAAGGAAGAGAGGGGTCAATGGTCGAAGGCGAGAGTTGGCCCGCCCATGTTTGCTGTTCTTCCCTTTATCACCCCTTCAGGCCCATCCTCGTGATGTGTCCAGAAATAAAATCCCTAGTCACCGTCCGCTCCTCCCATTTGACCATCTGCTTTCCCCGCAACGAGACCACAGTCCCCCCCACCTTAGTTCAACAACATGGAACCTGGACCTGTGATGCCGTCGAACAGGCTTCTCAACTTCACTTCCGCGATAAGCAGATATCTTTCGAGATCCTTCTTTACCATATCTCCCTAAAGAACAACAGGCTCTAGTGTTCCACTTCCCACCAAGCACACATTAAAGCTGCTTCCCAACTGCCAATTAACTCAACAGCACACCGCATTGCATCTCACCACAAAGATATACTCACGGCGGACACGTTGAGGGAGCAAACGGAGGTTTCTTTAACGTGACATACTCCGCATTTGTCCCCACCCCGTCCTCTCCATAATCTCATTGACCACCGGTTCAAGCAGCTGGGGCATCTTTATCGAGCCCCATTCCAGCACCGTGTCCTGAGCCGCAAACCCAAACGTGGTCGGGTGGCCGCTGAGGACGGAGAAGGCGGTCCGGTCGTCAAAGATGACGCTGCTTTGCGGGTCAGTCAGGTCTTTCGTTGGGAGGGGATGGAGGGGAAGGAAGGGAACGCACAATCCCCCCTGCTCAAAAGAGACGGAACGGCTTCAAGCCCAAGCTGACGGATGCGCGGCGGGAGAATTCGTAGGAGAGAGGTCTCCGCCCTGACGGGTTCAATCCATTGTTTGTGTGACCCCTTGTAGAATATCCCCTTCGACCCAGTACCCCATAGCTGGACGACAAGCACCTTCATCGGGGCGTTTGGAGAGCATCTGAAACCGTAGATGCCGGGGGGTTTGGGGCCGAGGGTTCGGTAGAGGCCCAGCGTGGGGGTGTCAAAGAGGGTGGTGAGGAGCGGGCGGATGCGCTGTGAGCGTTAGTACGGTGGTGAGAGGCTGGCCTCAAGCAAGGGACAGCGCTCGTCTCGATGCTTGCTTACCGAGTGTTCGAGAACGGTGACTTGGCAGAATTGGAGCCCACCCACTGATACAGAAAGAATAGCATTGTCGTACATGATCTTGATGTTATGCCCCACGGACGCCTCCTGGACGACGAAGAATCCGTCTTCGGATATAGCCCTCTGGGCGTCAGCGGGCCAGGGCGGCGCGGGGTTGGATTCCATGGGGGCAGGTTTTGAGGGCGCGAAGGCGACTTGATTCCTTGCCTGGAGCGGCGAGTGTTGGGTTGGAGGTTTGAGGATGGAGGGGCTGTCCAGCAGTGTTGCCTAGTTCCCGCCCAAGCCTCAGGCCTAGGTCCTCCCGATCGGGAGGTAGACCATGTGCCAACTGCATAATCCAAGCCAGTCGCACATAAAAAAAAAACAAGAACGCCCAATGGAGAGTTGACGGCAGAGTGCTGGTTCATCCCCCTAGTTCAGCAAAGGCGTTGGGAATGTTCAGGGTTGTAACTTCTGGTCCTCTCTTAGACATGATGGGACAACGGTCAAACACGGCTCACACGCCCATACACATCCATTCGAAGGAATGACACCCCTAAGAACTTGTACGCCTTTGTTTACATCGGTCATAGTCACCCTGGTCAACCTTCAGGGGCTCGGGTTACCCGACCTTGCCCCGTGTTGTGAACGAGGTGGCTTCCTCTCCTAATTACCATCCACACTCCAAACATGCTGCCGCAAGCAAGTGAAAGGTTGTTTCCCTCCACAACCATGAACCAACCGCAAAAGCGTGTACATAAATAAAAAACCAACAAGTAAAAGGCCTACCCCGTACTCTATATATACAACCAGAACTCAAACAACACTACAACTGAATTAGATAAGTCCATAGGTAATAACCCCTGGCGGCGGCCAACCGACGGCCTCACGCCCCCTTTCCTTTCACAAACAAGTCCCTTGTTTTTCCACACAAGTCCCATCCATCCATCCCACCCCGCCCTTGATGCTGCCCACACCCCCCGCCCCCCCCCCCTGCCATCCCATCCGATAAAAGAAAACGCCTGGAACCAAGAGACCCGTCCAGATCCATGCAATCAATACCCGCAGCAAAATCCCACCTCCCCCTTTCCTTCCCCAACCACCCGCTCCATCCATAGCTTACACCTTCCCTCCACCACCCCTTCGTTACCAAGGATGCTTCCGACCATCCCACGCAAACAATTCCACCCCTGAACGGGAAAACCCCACTCTCTAAGCCATCTTCCTCCTCCTCGGCAACCCCACCGCCCTCCGCGCCTGCAAATCGCCCTCCGCCAACCACTTACACGCCTTGACCAACTGAACCACGTTGATAATCTGCTTGGTCGCCATGATCGGGAACGTAATGCCCGCAAACACCCACGGCCAGAAGCTGTCCATCTTGTTGGCGCGGGCGAGCTCGAGGGCGCCGGCGCTGTAGGGCGTCGCGAAGATGTGCTTGAGTAAGCTCGAGTTGACTTGCGCGCCCTGGTGGATCGCCTCGGCGGCGTGGTCCGGGACGGTTTGGAGTAAGGATGGGGAGAGGAGGGGCGAGGAGAAGGAGAGGAGGTAAAGCGCGATGAAGAAGGCTTCGTTGGCGGCGCAGGCGATGAAGAGGACGGTCTGGGGGTTGGGGGGGTTAGTTTTGATTTGTGGGGGAAGGGGGGGAAGGGGGCGCACCTTGTTGGTGTAGTACAACGACAGAATGCGGCTGCGCGACTTGTCGACGTTCTTGTGGCTGTTCTCGGCGCCGCCCATGACGAGGGTGGCATACATGTGGATGTAGTGGCTGGCGAGGTCGAGGGAGATCAGGCCCTGGAAGACGATGGCCCAGCGCGGGAAGGCCGACGACAGGAAGACGAGCAGGCAGGCAGTGGTGCAGCGGTCCGTCACCATGTCCAGCACGGCGCCGAAGCGTGTCGACTGCTCAAAGTAGCGCGCCGCGTACCCGTCCAGCGCGTCCAGCAGGCACGACACGCTGTACAGCAGCGAGCAGGTGCGCGGGTGCAGCGGCATGTAGTACAGCGAGGCGAAGGCGAGCACGATGCGCGAGTAGCCTGCGGGGTGGCGGAGGTTAGCTTTGGGCTTGTTGGGGAGGTGAATGGTGTGCGGGCGTACCGATGATGTTGGGCCACAGTAGGAAGATGTTCTCTTGAGGCTCGTCGTCTGCGATGCCCCTCGCTGCGGCGTGGGCGCTGCCATTGGTCTCCTTCTCTTGGGCCTTGGGCTCTGCCGCGGCCTGGCGTCGAGTCTTTGCTCCAGCCATGGTATTGTGTTTACTGTCGTCAAAAGATGCCAAAGTTGAGTTCCGTCTCGTCCCAATCGCTCGAGGTCAAGCTTATCGGGGATGGCGTTTGATGGTGGGAAAGCGAGTGTTCCAGGTTCCGGATGGCGCGGAAATGGGACCACGTTCTTTTTTGTGGATAATGTTAATGACGACAGGGGTTTGACGCGGCCTCGTCTTCGAAACTGCGTGTCGTCCGAGGTTGAAGGGAGGATGGCGAGATGGAGGAGTTCGACGGACGTCGTTGAAGACGGGCCGATCAGTCCGGATCGGAAGGGTCGGGCTCTCGGAGAATAGGGGGTTGCTGTGGACTGCGGAGCTTTGGCCTGTGTTCGTTCAGTTTCGTTGGACAGCACAACACGCGATGCGTCAGTGACGGTGGCCTGCACAGCGCTGCCCCCAGAAATTTTGGCCTCGGATTCGTGCCAAGCCTTGATAACGCCAGGCGATAAGCCCCTGGGCGCGGTGTAATACGGGCCGTGTAATCTTACGAGGGAATCTTTCATAATCAGGCTCCACGTCAAGACAGGGGCGGGCCCCACCCAGTGGCGTCCGGCAGTCACCAAGGCATCGCCTTGCACAAAAAAAAGACGACGGCAAGCTGCCGCGGAGAAAGCAAAGTGGCGGCGATCAGCGATCACCAACCCAAAATGCAGCCATGAGCTCTGCACCTTCGCTGAATTCTGAGTTGTCCGCACGGTATGGGCAACAGTTCCGAAAGACGAAACCGTTGTGGCTTGCTGCCTACCTGGGCTTGTTGGTGACCGCCATCTTTCGGCCGCGAGGAGGATCAGATGTCTCTCCGCCAAGTCAGCCCTTTCTCTGCTTGGTATCAGGTACTTGTTGCGCTGCTTGATGGCATGATGGCTTCCATCTGCCGTCTTTGCTTCTCCAAGCCAGAGTCTGTCAGACGGCGACCATGCCCGCGGAGTGTCGGCTGTGTTGGCTCTCGTCTGATGAGGTCTGTGCTTGCATAGGTAGGTTGCCTCGAGGTTGCATCTGGGTCCTGCAAGCTGGTGAATCACATGGAAGCGATCAGAGGAGGGCGGTGTCCGTTTGGAGGGGCAATTTGAAGGCCCCGCTCGGATTGGACTCCGGCGCTTCGAGGCGACCGAAGATGGTCTGTGTTGGAGATGTGCTGATGTATGTACATGTAGGTACGGCGATGTGATGAATCTGAGGGGTCACGGCCGTCCAACGAGGGCCCGAGGTCGAAGCGAGCTCTCATGTGCTGTAACCCCCGTCCGAAGACCTGCTGGACTCAAAAGGAGTATGTTACCTATGTCGACTGCCAACACAGCAGCCACGCCTAGCCCCGGACAAGTCGATCAACCGCCCCTGCATACAACACAAAGACCCTCACCCAACATCGACAGCTGTTTCTTTTTTGGCCCATGGTTGCTCAATGTCTCGAGCATTGACCCTCCGGCGGGATTGCATCATCTTCGGGACGAGCCTCCCGACGTTGTTGTCGCAATTCGACGCACGCCTGGCAATTACCTCCGAATCTGGGATGGGATTTGCCGGGTTGAAGCTCACGGGAAGGTTAAAGTTTGAAAGAACGGGATGGGATAGAGAGAGCTGGATCGAGATGTGGTCGGTCTGTGCGCCTCAAACCCCACAAAGTGAAGGAGAGCAAACCCTGGAGGACCCTGCGGCGCAGAGCCATTGCAAGGGTCTTGCAGGCGGGTGTGGGTGGATCTGGAAGGAAGCCGTCTCTTCGACCCTTCCGCATCGGAGCCGAGAGAGAGAGAAAAGATTTGCGCAAGAAGTTGGAAGCATTCCATGGGAACTGTCCCGTCCACGCCCTCATCTCCATTTCCCCCGAAGCCAGTCGTCTGCTGCCCATCGGCCCATCGCCGTGCATCGCATTGTCCCATTGCCCAATTCAGGGCGCCGCCAAGCCTGCACAAACTGGCTGTGATCGCCGCCCCTCGCATCCACCACGCAGCTCCCCCTGCTCTGTCCCCTCCGTGCTTGTTGCTTTTGGCGTTTGACGTTTGGATGTGGCTTCGTCCCTGGCGGGGTCTGCCGCAGTCCAGTCCAAGAAGACACGCTGGGACGAGAGGGCATTAAAAAGAGCACAATTCCTCCCATCCCTCCTCCATTGCTCTGTCTAATTCTGATCCATCTTGTCTCTGAATTCGGCCGTTCTTCCGGACCTCGACTCCCGACTGACTCTCTGAGAGCCCCATCTGAGCCCGGATATTGCCCTTTTTAGAGGTCCCACCCCCGGCTTCCGCTCCCGAAACTCTCTTCTGCGGGGTTGTCGACTTTTTGTCAAACTTCACCGGACCCGCAGCGCCAGCACTCTTCGGGACACTCAAGCCATCGCATTTTGTCTCCGAACGACGCGTCTTTCTTGTTCTGGGATCGGCCCCGCGTCTGTGGTATTTTTTTCTGTATCCGGAATTCTTCAACGGCCAGCGCCACCTAGCAACACCCCCCAGACTGGTGTCAATCGCATCATCGACCGCATCCCAGCCAAGACGCCACACGACCACGACAGCGACACTTCCTGCGCCGCCGCCAGTCACCACACGCCGTCGCTCGCTTGGGCATACCTGCATTGTGCGGACTTTCTTGAGCTCTCGGTAGTTCCCGGACGCCACTTCTTGTCGAAATTTCCTGTCTTCAAAGCGAGCAACACCCCCCCGCGCGCAATTGCTGCTTGATCTGATCTTCTTGCGACTTTTTGCCGTTTGCTCTCGCCAGCGATACCACTGACGGATCAAGATGGCCGACCGCCATCCCACCCTAGCTCAGCCCTTCGCCGAGCGCGCGAAGTCGGCTACCCATCCGCTCACCAGCTACCTTCTCCGTCTGATGGACCTGAAGGCCTCCAACCTCTGCCTCAGCGCCGATGTGACGACCGCTCGTGAGCTTCTGGCGCTGGCCGACAAGGTCGGCCCTTCCATTGTCGTGCTCAAGACGCACTACGACCTGATCTCGGGATGGGACTACAACCCGCAGACCGGCACCGGCGCCCGGCTGGCCGCCCTCGCCAGGAAGCACGGCTTCCTCATCTTCGAGGACCGCAAGTTCGTCGACATCGGCAAGACGGTGCAGATGCAGTACACGGCCGGCACTGCCCGCATAATAGACTGGGCCCACATCACCAATGCCGCCATCGACGCCGGCAAGGACATGGTGCGCGCCATGGCCGAGGCCGCCGCCAAGTGGAAGGAGCGCATCAACTACGAGGTCAAAACGTCCGTGACCGTCGGCACCCCGGTCTCGGACCGCTTCGAGGAATTCGAGGACATTGAGGAGCAGACGGTACAGACTGACGAAAAAGGTGAGCCCTACCGGCTCAACTCCCTGGACCAGTGCCCGCGCGGCAGCAGAGACATTGACGGGCGGAAAGGGAGCATCGTCTCCGTCACCACCGTGACCCAGTCGTTCGAGCCGGCCGACTCGCCGCGCCTGGCCAAGACCAACGAACGCGGCGACGACCTCGTGTTCGCCGGCATCGAGGAGCCCCCCATGGACCGCGGCCTGCTGCTGCTCGCCCAGATGTCCACCAAGGGCTGCCTGATGAGCAAGGAGTACACCCAGGCCTGCGTCGAGGCCGCCCGCGACCACAAGAGCTTCGTCATGGGCTACGTCGCGCAGTCGAACCTCAACACACTGCCCGACGATGACTTCATCCACATGACCCCCGGGTGCAAGCTGCCGCCCGCCGGCGAGGAGGAGAACGGCCACATCGAGGGTGACGGCCTCGGGCAGCAGTACAACACGCCTTCCAAGCTGATCAACATCTGCGGCACCGATATCGTCATCGTCGGCCGCGGCATCATCACCGCCGGTGACCCTCCCTCGGAGGCTGAGCGCTACAGGAGGAAAGCGTGGAAGGCGTACTTGGCGCGTCTGGCATGATAGGGTAGGGGTAGGTATGACGGGACAGGGGAAAATTTACGGTATATCGGATTGGGGGACAGGCGAGCGGAAAGTGCAAGAGGACGTTTTCGCGGGTTTCAACTTGGGAGGGAGAGGGTCTGGAAGAAGGATCCAACCTAGGGGCGTTTTCTGGAACAATAGACTTGCGGATGGGTGTCTCCACGGGGCAACCAGAGGGCGACAGAGAAAAGGACAAAGGTTTTCCCATGTGGGCACACTGCATATTTCGTCATATACACGGTATACAAGCTTGCTCAATACCCGGGAGACCGGCGCCGGGACTGCCTCTCGGTGACGACTCACACTGTCCGTGGCCGGATTTAATGGATAAGGTGCCTGAAAATGGCGGCATGCGCTGGAGTTAAAACAGTCCTCCGAAAAGCCATTCTTAGGGAGCCAATGGTCTCGAATGCTTGGCGACAGGGAACTGGCTCCTCTCCCCACCAACTTGATTGAAACGAGGATGCTGACCAATCTTCGATGTCGACATGATCCTTCAGGCACAGTGACAACAAGAGGCAGCCCCACGGCAGTCAAGTCCTGCGTCCAGGGGGCGTAAACTCTTCGACCTCGAATCTGCCGTGTGTCCAACTCGAGCCGCAAACTATTCCGTTTCTTGTGTGGAAGACGGCTCGATTCATCACCATGCTTCTCGACACTCCCATGTCTTCAACAGGTCTCGGCAATGGGACCATCGTGGTCGGCCCGGACGACTGGACCGGCGTCTCGGCGGCCAAGCCGGAGCCCCGGGCGGCGCCACCCCGCAAGCGGAGGAGAAGAGTAATCTCGTGCACCGAGTGCCACCGCAGGAAACAAAAGGTTCATCCAGGGCCTACACTCCGGCTTCCTGTGTTTCCAAGCTGACTCTGACACATCCCAGTGTGACCGCGGCTTTCCCTGCGCAAACTGCGTTTCGCGCAACAAGCACAGCGCTTGCAAGTATGACACGGGCGCACCCACTGCCAAAAGACATGGCAAGTCAGCTACAACGGGCGCGTCGACGCCGTCTCAGCAGAATGCCAGTATCAGCGCCACGGCAAAGGATACCGCCCTCCCCAAGGCATCCGCTGCCGCCCCCAGCAGCCCAGCAGACGCAGTCCTCCCACCCGTGAACTACCCCTCGGCATGCACCAACACTCTCAGTTTCCTCACCAGCCTCGAGCCATCCAACAAGCCCACCATCACCACCACCACCACCACCACCACCACCACCACCACCACATCCCCCTCCGCCTCCCCCCACGACCGCTACCGCGCCCTCATCCGCCAACTCCCCCTGCGCTGCGCAGTCGAAAAGCTCGCCGACATCTACTTCACCAACTTCAACTGGCAGTACGGCCTGCTCGACCGCGCCGTCTTTGACGCCCAGCTCGCGGCATGGTATCGCCTGCCACTGTCCACCCTCCTCTCCCCTTCACCAAGCCGCAACAACACCAACAACTCCCCTTATACCACCACCACCAGCCCCACCACCACATCCACCTCATCCTCATCCTCCTCCTGCTCATCCCCAACTTCTCCAGCCGCAGTCACATCATCATCAGCCCCGGCCCTCGGAGGAGGAAACACAGACTCTGAAACTCCGCTCCTGTTGCCCACGGTAGACCCCGACCTCCGCGCCCTCCCGGCACTGGTCTTCCAGGTTCTCGCCGGGGGGATGCTTGCGCTGGACGATGAGGCGGATGACAGTGAGTTTGGGGGAATGAAGTATGTCGGGGGGATGACGTTTGAGGATCTGGCGAGGGAGTATAGTGCGAGTGGGGTGGAGGTGTTGGAGTTGTTGAGGGGGGATGGTAGGGAAGGGGGCGCAGGGGGGATGGCAGGGATGGGGGTGAATGGTGTGTTGGCTGGGTGGGTGCGGGGGTGTGTGTTGAAGGGGTTGGGGTTGGTTATTGAGTCGGTGAGTCTTTTTTTCCTTCTTTTGGTTTCTTTTCTCGGGTTCGTTTGAAGGGCAGTTAGGGGGTTGGAAACGGACACGGGCTGACCCAAGCAGTGGAATGCGATCGGGATCGCGAACCGCGATGCACAGGGGTTTGGGCTGCACAGCGACGCGCAGGACCCGAAGCCGGCTGGGGACAGTGCCGAGGCGGTACTGGATAACCAATGGGAAATCCAGCGCCGCAGGAAGACGTGGATGACGGGCGTGGGATGGGAAATTTACATGGCGTGCGTGCTTGGCCGCCCAGCAACCGTCGACCTCAACATCCCCCAGCCTACCATGCCTGTGGATGCCGCCCTACCGACCGACACTTCCTCTATGTCGCCGGTTGTACCGAGGACGGACAACGACCCGCCGACGCCGCTGACAAGGGGCATTTGGGCATATCACGCCACACGCCCTCTGAAAGAGATTATCGAGATGGAGAAGGAAGGACCAAATCCGGGTGACTTTACGAGGGTCGACAGGGTGCATGACGAACTGCTGGACTTGGAGGCGAACATCCCGGCGTACCTCAAGATGGAGAACCCGGACACGCGGTTTGACGACGTCCCGGAGTGCTACTGGCTTCCTCTGGCAAGGGTGGTCGGGCCGCAGTTGCTGTCGTTTGGGCGGATGGCGCTCCATCGGCCGTACATCTTCACGCGGCCCAGGAGCCGGACCGAGGCCTTGAAGGCGAGCCTGGATATGCTGCATGCGCAGCGGTTGTACTTTCTGCAGCTCAAGCCGCAGCTATACAAGACGTGCGTCCCTCGCCCTTGAATCTCTAAGGAATGTTAGCTGACAACAAGACACAGATTCTGCCTCTTCTTCGGCACATTCGACGCCATCGTGCTCATGGCCTCCATCTACATCCTTTTCCCCAAGGAGCACCCCGAGCTGCTGCCGAGCGCGCTCCAGCACTTCCAATGGGCCGTCGAGCGCTTCAACGCCATGGCGGACCGCAATTCCCTAGCAAAGTCTGCCATCGGCGTCCTCGGCGCGCTCAGCCTCCGCTTGAAGAAGTCCCTCGGCTTGTCAAGGGAGGCTGCCCAGCGGCTGCTAGCCTCAGATCCAAACTGCCCGCCCCACGGGCCCATCAACAACAACCTTTGCCCTTTACTCTGGGGCTACCCCAGCAAGAGCACAACCCCCACAACCACAACCACAACCGCACCCTTCACCCCTTCCCCTACCCTCTGCTCAAGAACAAGCATCAGCACCTCCTCGCTATCCACGCCACAAAACGACTTCTCCCCTCCCGATCCCCCTCAACCCTCCTGCTTTACCATCCCCTCAACCTCATCAAATCCCACACCACCAGACTTCAACTTCAATCTCGACCCCAACCTCTTCACCACCCCATCCACTACCACCACCACCACCACCATTCCTGACCTTACAGACACAAGCACCCATCCCACCTTCGACTGGTCCCTCCCCTCAGACTTTGACTGGTCTGCCCTCCAACCAATTTATGCAACAAGCGACCTCATCTATCACGATTTGGCGGGAAGCGTGCGGCTTGGTGGCGGCACAACCACATCCGCCACCACCACCACCACCACCACCAACACCAACATGGCAATGCCGACGGAAAATGCCACAGCCAATGATATCTCGAGCGGAGACGGTGGTGGCTTAGGGTGGGTGTATGGTTATGGCGACGGCGGCGTGGAGGCGGTGGGTATTGCGTGCGGTGGTGGTGAGGGGATGTATCCGACGCCAGATGGTGATGGTGGTGGGTTGGGTGTGGGCATAGGCGGGGGGAGTTGTGCTACGGGAAGGTCGTTTCAGTTTAGGGGGGATTTTGCGGGGGATAGTGTGTGGAATTTGTTCAATCAGTATGTCCCGTGACGAGGGACGGGGGTGGAAGGTCAGGGGATGCTGGGGATGGGGGTGTTAGGATGGGGGTAGGGCAACTGGACTACCGGGAATAGAGGCTTCCCATAATACCCACAAGAGATAATTTGGCCTTTCAATTTACTCATGATGCCTAGGGCAGAGAAGTTGTCCTCAAGGGGTGGGCGCGGAAGACATGGAGGAACTGTCGCGGGTTGGCCCAAGCGCCTGTCCCTCCATCTCTCTTGCAGCCGGCTCACCTCTGCCTTTTCCTCACCACACTCCAATACAGACAGAATACATCATCCATTCTGCTCTATTGGCCTGCTTCCCTCTGACAAGAACAGGTGCTGGTCCAAGCAGTCACCGCTACCTTTCCAGATCCTCCTACTCCAGCTCCCAATCCGCTTCCATTCAGCACATACGACCATACCTACCAGAAAACTCGGGATCCCGTCCGCTCTCCCATAGATAAGCTGGTAAGGGCCAGATCAGTAGTTGGGTCGGTGACGACCAGCGAATCCCTGGTGTTGTATGTTTTTGCCATTGCCCCCTTTTTTAACTCCATCACGAGTCTTGGCGGTGTTGGCCAAGGGTCAAGAGGGAGTAAAGTTCAACCATCTACACTACACAGGGCAGACCTCCAAAATCAGACGCCAGGTAATTCTGGTCCTTCTTTTGCTCGGGGAGCTGTGTCTAACTATTATCTTGAACGAGGCAGTTCTGTCAATCCTTGAAATCACCCATCTTCCCCAATAGACGAAGGTCGAGATTCCCCGGGCCTGGGGCAGAAGATCAAGAGTAAATACCTATCTGCAAACCTCGATATTGCCCAGGTGAGGTGATACAGGTTGCCGGGCTTTCCTGGCCCTCGTGGTGCACCTTGCACTGCCGGTACGAAAACCACCACTCCAGCCGGCCCCTGTATGGCAGAGCAAGCCATGTCAAGTGGTGCATAATGGGCGGACGGACGGTCGCAACGCTGGCCACGCAATTGTCACCCATTGTCGTCGCCGAGAATCCGAGCCACAGCTTCTCTGAGGTTTCGACCCGCAGAGCGTGGTCCAGCGAGTCGAATCGAACCTTTCCAACACAGGACCTGTGCCCGTTGGCGTGGTGGAGGAGTAGCCCGGTGACGGCCTTGGTGTCTCCAATCTGGTGCCGAGAACGGGTTACGGCAATAACGTCTTCGAGGACAGCGGCCGTGTAGTGCTAGCTTTCGACTGTAGGATACGAAGGCGGGTAGGGGGAGAGTGGCCTTGGTATGGCTGTCGGCTGCTGCTGGCCATCCAGGATCGGGGGAGGAGTCGTAAAGGCCAACCAACGGATGCCAGACGTAAAAGCGTGATAGAAGATTTGACTCGGCCCTTGGTCAGACCGATGGAGCAGAGTCCAGCCACTCCAGCCTCTCCATTGCCATCTTCCTACAATGACAATACGGCCTTTGTTCGTTTTGAACTGCTCTTGGTCAGCACTGAGAAACTCCATCGAAAAGGTTAAGGCAATTATCATTAAATGGGCATTGCCCGGGAAAGGCCCTGGGTCATGATGTCCCCAGATCTCCACCACAGTCTCGTCGCTATCAACCAGCATGTTTTGCCAGACCGCATGGAACCCGGAAACTGACTGATAGAATTTTGCATCTTCTCCACGAACATGGGCGTGCATTGCAACAAGGGATTGACTCAAAAAAACGGAATAGCCAGTGATGCCGGGATCGTTCCACCTGAGTGAAGACATGCGAATGGAGTCAAATATCTCGTATCCGGGTCTGTCAAATTGGTAACACCAAGGCCTCGCAGTAGAAACCCGGGGCGTAGGCCAGGCGTACGTCACCTTGGAGGTGTTGGGCTCGGGCGTGGCGGGCTCAGGCCTGGCAGGCTCCCCAGGAGCGGTGGACTCAGACATGCATGTCAAGGTACGCATCTTCATGCCCTGGTAAGCACATTAGATATTGTAACCACACGGGTGCGTGAGAGACCTTCATCGGTTTGGTCCTCGAATTGGGAATCCGGGCTTGGTATCACGACGGACCGCCACCAAACGCCTAACTGCTCCTTGATAGCTGGGGCGGCAGAAGAAGAACCAAAGTCCACGTCCCTTATCCCAAGATGGTTTTCGGCTACAAAGAGAGTGTCGATGACCCCTGGTTTCCAGACCAGCTCGACCGCGATCTCGTCCGCGGGAGGTTCCTGGTTTGAAAGGGACGAAATGTATCGCACACCCTCAAACGAGGTGTACCGCGCCCATATCCGGGGCGAAAAGGTGATGCTGCAAGACCGAGGGGCCCGAGACATCTCCCAAAAGGCTAGGGCCCGGAGCACCGCAAAGGTCCGCAGGGAGTACTGGGCGATATGGTCGCAGAGTTCAAGGGACAGACGGTAGGTCCTGCACAAGAGCGTACGCCATCTCCATCGGAGCCAGCGAACCCGCCGTTCTTTGGCGAATGGCGGTTGGTATTGGTACGAGGTGGTTCTGACGAATTCAGAGCGTGTCGCGGGGGTTACGAGCTGGAGGCACTCGGGGTGGCAGCCCAATGCCTCCTCCCCAGGGTGCGGACAACCTTCCGAACAGTGCTGATAGATAACGTCGTCAATGTGGGTGACAGGGCCGTGGAAAGGAAACTCCTCTGAGATTTTGCCATTCTCCCTTACTATTATATTGGTCCGTCACTTGATGTGTAGAGACGGAGAAGGCGACACACCGACAACAATAAGGTCGTCATTGCCGAGTTCAAACTGGCATAGGCTGCAGCGTGGGGGCAGACAGAAACAGTCGCGGTACTCGGTTTGCACTTCACTCTCTGATGCGATGGGCGATTGGGTCATTTTTGTGAGGAGAGCATGCCCGTTAAGATCTGGTAAACTAACGAGTGGAAGAGGGCACAAGGGGCGGCTGACGAAGGACATTGGTCTAAATAGCACCTGCTGCATGTGAGAGTGAGACAAACGAAGCCATAGTGGTCTGTGTCGATCTGGTCGATTCGTGACCTGTCGTTATCATCGGGGGTTGTTCGCAAAGAGCAGCGTAACTGTCCTGGAGTCGGAACCTCTGCTGCAGCATCGCCTGCCAGAATCCAGATACTTGAACTCCATGCCGATGCTGTGGGCACGCTGGTACAGCGCCCAAATAACTTGCTCAGGGTAGTCGGTGGCCATGTTGAGAGAAAATGCGAGGAGGCTCGTGGTTGAGTGCCACCAACTTGTACAAGGCTTCCTGCAGCCCCTGTTTTATATTATCCATCCGTGATTATACGAAGAGAGGCGCGCATGTTAGCAATAGATCAGGCAGGAATTCCCAATGCAGAAATGAAAGCGGCCATTCTGCCCTGAACCGACAGACGGGCATCTGGTCACTAACCCGACGCCCCGTCCACCAACCTACCACAACTTGAGCGCACATTCCCCGTGGCACCAACAAACGAGGCACACTGAGTGCAATCGATGATAAGACTGACATTCGAAGCGCTATACCTGGCGTTTGCCCTTACACCACTCGGGTAATCTCGTCCACGGGGCCCTTCTTCTCCCCACGCCCTTCCCTGGCCGACCTGTCGCTGCTCTGGTCCTCGAGCTCTGGCTTCACGGTACACAGCTGGGAATCCTTGGCCTTCATCAACGGCCAGTGGCCGTTCACCTCCTTGTACCTCATGACAAGAAAGGAGGCAATGATGGAGAGCCAGTACACGTTGTAAGAAATGACGGAGCCGTAGGTGGCCGAGTTGGTCCAGCCGAAGAGGGCGTTGAAGAAGCCCCAGCCGCTGCCGCCGTTGTAGACGGGGCTGCAGCACTGCGAGTTGTCAGTTGCGCTCTGCGAGGACAGTTTCAGGGGTAACCCACGTTGACATGCCACACCGATTTTCCAATGTCGTAGGTACCCGGCCCCTCTCCAAGCTCCGCAACATCACCTCCCACCAACACATTCCACTCGTGCTGCTCAAACGACCACACGGCGCGGGAGAACAGGCCGGCAGCCACGAGGTACAGCAGACAGGTCGAGGCAACGAGGAAAATCTGCAGCCTGGCCGTTGATCCACCCCTGCGAGCATTGTCTCAGCACCACCCTCTCCTCGTTCCTTTCCAGGGGGGGGGGGACAGAAAACTCACTTATACAACCCAAACCCAACCAACCCCCCCGCCGCGATCCCCACAACCACCGGCAACGGCACCGCACTCGCGGGCGCCGAAAAGCTCACCCCCGCAATAAACACCACCGCCTCAATCCCCTCCCTCAGCACCGTCACAAACGGCAGCACAAACATGACATACTTCTCCATCCACCTCTTCACTCTTCCCACCCTCCCCCCCCCTTCCCCACCACTCGCACTCCCACCCTCAGCAGGTGTCTTATCCATAACCCCCCTCAGCTTCACACGCCACTTATCCTGCATCTTACCAATGCGCAGCAGGGCAGCACCCACAACGCTGATGATAACTGACGCGATCAGGGCGAAGGCGCCCTCGAAGCGTAGTTCGGAGGCTTCCCATTTGTTGGCGCCGGCTGTGTAGAAGACTGCGATGAGGGCGGCGGCGATGATCAGGCAGATGAGGAGGCCGATGGCGGTGCCGAGCCAGACCTGAGAGGGGGTGTGAGTTGGGTGTGGGGAACGGGGGGAAATGAAGAGGGGGGAAGGTTGGGGGGGGGGGGGTTACCTGGCGCACTAGGCGCTTGTAAAGGGCCTTGTCATCGGCGAGGGTTTGTTTGAGGAAGGCGAGGAGGACAGAGACGATGATGACCGTCTCGAGGGCCTCGCGGAAGGTGACAAGGAAGATCGGGACGGCGAAGACGTTGGGCATGGTGACGGTGGCTTTCAGCTGTTCTTGTGTGTCTCGTGACCCTCGTCTTCTTCGCCAGTGTCACCTCTCGAAGCGTCGAGGAGGATGAGGGGTGAGGTTGTTTTGGGCGCGTGGGTGAGATGGGTGAGAGGAAAAGTGATTATCTGATGTAGCGATATGGCCCATCAGATAACGGCCGGCTCGTGGCTGGCGAGGGTCTCGGGATGGAGGGCGTGGGTGTCACGGTGTGGGGATGGGTGACAGCCCTCGGTTGATCCCGGATTCCAGGAAAAACAGCCTGTCTGTTTAGAGCCTGGGAAGCCTCGACATCAGGTCGCGCTGCGAGGGGGTGTCCCAAGGCGAGGAGGGTAAGGACTGGGAGGGCAGCTGCCAGTGACAGCTTCCAAGCTCACGGTCTCCTCCAATGGTTTCCCACCTGATCAACCCCTCCGACAACGTTGGAGCCCCATGTTTCACAGCTTCCAATATTTCGAAGTAAGCGACGCTTATCCCTGGTCTCAAAACGGCCTTTTCTTTCTCTGGCGCAGTTGAGGTGGAACGATGGTCGAACCACAAGAAAATGCCAAGAGCTGGCTCCTTCCGGGACGTCGTCGCCAAGCATTGCCAAGGGAGCCAAGTTTGGTCAAGCATTGCGGATCCCCCAGCTTCTCGAACTCCACGACTCCACTTGGTCCGCTGCTTCTTGCCCAAACGATCACCAACAGACCTCCAGGCTGGGAAGTCTGGGACGCAACCAGCGCGAACCGGTCGGCCGGAAAGGCAAGCACAGCTAGAGCGACACAGTCATGCTTTTGGCGGCTTCACAATGTGCGGTATTAATTCTTGCCTGTGCCGGGCGTGTGTAGCCCTGGCCTCTGGACCTCTGGTGCGGCCCGTTCCCTCGGTGAGCTGATGCCACAGGCTTGGATTGGACAGGTGTGACAGCCCGAGGCGGTCCCTGTTGAGAATCGTCCCATGAGGTGTCAGCCGCTTCTTGAAGATTGTTGCCGTTTCGCTTCCAAAGTTCCCACTACCCGGCTCGGATCTGATAGGCTGCCATCCCGGCTTTGCCCCGAGATTATCTGATTTCGATTGATAAGATATTCACAGCCTCTTCTGCAGTGTTGACCTCGGATTGTAGCGTTGGGACAGTATTTTTCCCTGTCTGCTCGGGCTGTTGTTCTTTTGGCGTCTTAGGACAGTCGGCGAGAGCTTCAACACACCTTGAGTTCAGCAACACCAAGGATGATGGCCCGTCTTACGTGGCTGACTTGCCTCCTCTGGCACGGCCTCCTGGCCAGCGCCGCCACCGTCACCTACGACTTCAACATCACATGGGTCACCGCCAACCCTGATGGCCAGTTCGACCGCCCAAGCATTGGCATCAACGGCCAGTGGCCGATTCCCACCATCCACGTCAACCTTGGAGACCAGCTCGTTGTCAATGTTTTCAACGCCCTCGGCAATGAGTCGACGTCGCTTCACTTCCATGGCATCTACATGCGTAACGCCGTGCATATGGATGGTCCCGTTGGCGTGACCCAGTGCCCCATTCCGCCTGGAGAGCGCTTTACGTACAACTTCACCGTAAGTCATGCTCAGGAACATGAAGAACCAGCGCTGATACCTTCAGATTGAGCAACCCGGCACATACTGGTACCACTCTCACATCCACGGCCAGTACCCCGACGGCCTGCGAGGGCCGCTCATCGTCCATGACCCGAAGTCGCCCTTCAAGGACATGTACGATGAGGAGCTTGTGCTCACCATCTCGGACTGGTACCACGACCAGATGCACGGCCTCCTCCACTGGTTTATGAGCAAGGCCAACCCGACCGGCGCGGAGCCTGTGCCGAACTCGGCTTTGCTTAACGAGACCCAGAATATCAACGTCCATCTGGAGCCGGGGAAGACATATCTTTTCCACACCGTCAATATGGGCGCCTTTGCGGGTCAATATCTCTGGTTCGAGGGACACAATATGACTATCCTTGAGATCGACGGCGTGTACACACATCCGACCGAGGCGAGCATGATCTATCTCTCGTCGGCCCAGCGCTGCAGTTTCCTCATCACGGCGAAGAATGACACGTCTGCCAACTTTCCGTTTATGGCCAGCATGGATACGGTAAGTTGCCGTTTTTCGGCTGCATGAACTTGACTAATAAAACCAGGACCTCTTTGACAAACTCCCCGAGGGTCTCAACTGGAACGTAAGTGGCTGGCTAGTCTACGACAAAGCCAAACCACTCCCAGTCCCTGCCGTGCTCTATGACCCATTCGAGCCCTTTGACGACATGGGTCTCGTCCCCTGGGACAACCAGACCCTGCTGGGCGAGCCCGATCAGACCATTTCCCTGGATGTCATAATGGACAACCTGGGCGACGGCGCAAACTAGTAAGCCTCTTATCACTGTATTATCAGAATCCCACGACCTAACAACCTCCCAGCGCCTTCTTCAACAACATCACCTACCAAGCCGCCATCGTACCCACCCTCTACACCGCCCTCACCGCCGGCGAATTGGCCACCAACCCCGCCGTCTACGGCACATACACCAATTCCTTCGTCCTCCACAAAGACCAGGTCATTGACATCGTCGTCAACAACCTCGACCCGGGCAAGCACCCCTTCCACTTGCATGGCCACCACTTTCAGGTCATCTGGCGCTCCGAAGACGAGGCAGGCACCTTCGCCGACTCCAACGTAACGGCGGCCAACTTTGCACCCATCCCGATGAAGCGGGATACTGTTGTGGTGCATCCCAACGGGAACATGGTGCTGCGGTTCAAGAGCGACAATCCTGGTGCGTCTCCCCCAATCACTCACACCCCCACGTTACCCCCCTCCTCCCCAACAAACCACTAACCCCCATACCCCCCGCAGGCATCTGGCTCTTCCACTGCCACATCGAATGGCACGTCCAATCCGGCCTCATAGCAACCTTTGTCGAGTCCCCGCTCGACCTGCAGCGCACCATCTCCCTCCCCGCAGACCATCGTGCTGTGTGTGAGAAGGCTGGTGTACCGATGGTTGGGAACGCGGCTGGGAATAGCAGGGACTTTTTGGATTTGAGGGGGGAGAGGAGCCCGCCGGGGAGATTGCCTGACGGGTGAGTTCTGCTTCTCTTGCGTTGGAAGTGTGGGCTTGTATTGTGTGCTGACGGTGTGTAGGTTCACGACCAAGGGGATTGTGGCGCTGGTGTTTAGTAGTTTGAGTGGGATACTTGGGGTTGCGGTAGTGGCATGGTATGGATTTGCTGGGGAACCCGTTGCTGGTGCTGAAGGCAAGAAGGGGAGTGGGAGTGGAGAGAAGAAGGGCGGTGGGGGTGGTGTGAATGGGGAGGGGGTTGTTACTGGGGGGGATGAGAGTAAGGGGGTGGTGGCCGATGGGAGGATGAGTGTAGAAGGGCCTCACCATGGTCCGTCACGATGACCGGTATGGAGAGGGTGGAATGGATCGGTGGGCATACATAAAGCACTGATAGCGAGGTAAAGAGCATAATTTGACAGGGTGAGTGAGCCACTCCCAGCAGAGCTCCAAGATCGCCAGGCCCAAAAGACTTCGCCTGTTGGTCGCAGACCACTCACTTAAGTTCGTGTATTTTGCCGTTTTGGGAAGATTTGACCTCAGGGGAAGAGGCAGGGGGGTGTTTTGTCCGAGTTCAAAAGAGTCTTCTTCGGATATCACCAACACCTGATTCTCAATTAGTATCTGCCAACGGCGCATTAACTTTCAACCATCCGCAAACCCAATACCAGACCTCAACCGACGCAAGTCCCCCAAGCCATAACTCCATGGCTTTTCAGGTTCCCACGTGCGGTAATAGCACGCTGGGTGCAACCATCTCGCAACCTTCTTCCCCGTGCTGCTCAGACCTCTTTCCCCCGACAGCTCATTCCTCTCCACGTGCAACCATCATCTCCCACATTCTTCTCAACAAATCCGGATATTCCCAATTTCACATCTTCATTACCAGCCGCCGCCAATGCTATACAAAACACGGAGGGCGCCCTCACCCCTCTCCAAGACGAGCCCAACCTATAGCCAGGGCTTCGCGAAAACCCACTCGGTGACGCCCACACAATCAAGGACGCCCTAGAGCTGTATAGGCTCTCCTCCTGGGGCTTTGTCCTATTCCGCTGCACCTACCGCTCACAGGAGAAGTGGGACAAGTTCGTCGCTCGCGCCCAGAAGCACATCCGTAAGAACTTTGAGAAGGCCGGGTTGATGGACGTTCACGCGCGCATGCGCTGGACCGTGTTTGAGGACCCGGCCTCACTCGACGGCGCTGACATCGTCGAGACGAGCCGCCGGTTTACCGAGTGGGTAGAGCAAGGCCCAGGTGGGCAGGAGCTGGCGGGTAGTGTGTTCGAGCCGACTAGGGTCAATACGGCGAGGCACGGTTTCTTTTTCCACGTCGACGAGGAGAGCTTGGAGAGCGTGGCGGTGGATGATGTGGAGGCTGACAAAATGTGGTGGACAGGGGGCGGGGCCTTTTGCACGATGGTGAGGCCGGACAATGTGGTCAACAACGCAATAGAGTGGGATCGAGAGAAGGGGGTGTATTGCCTGGAGGGGCAGGAGCTGGAGGAGGATGAGATGGCAGATTTTGCAAAGTGCGTTTGGATCGATTTCCTTGTTTCTTTCCACGCCGAGCTCTCCGTCAGCCCAGATATTTGGTATTGCTTCCTGTCGTTTCCTGACAACCCAAACATTTACATGCCCTGAACTGTGAGCGAGCCTTGATTAAAGAATTACTCTTTTTATACCATACAATATCTCTTGAAAATATAAACGATTTTGCTCGTCATGATGTCACGGCCGCGCTCGATGAAGAGACATGTTTGGTCCCCAATCTCGGAGCGAAGCCTAAGAGCACAAGCGAGGTAAGAAGCGTCCGCCCGCCTACGTGGCGGTGACGGTCAGCCTCA
Source organism: Chloridium humicola (assembly GCA_027569505.1). Classification (NCBI taxonomy): domain Eukaryota; kingdom Fungi; phylum Ascomycota; class Sordariomycetes; order Chaetosphaeriales; family Chaetosphaeriaceae; genus Chloridium; species Chloridium humicola. Next base: position 13,661 of record JAPDFF010000133.1, on the reverse strand, counting down.
GGCCATCTACCTGCAGGTCAACTGGGTGGGGTTTGGATGGCGTTGTTGCTTGGTATGTATGCATCACTACTGGTATGGGTTTGCGGGTGAGGCAGGGAGTGGTGCTGCTGGTGGTGGTGTAAGGCGGCGGGTCCTCGTGTAAGTGGGAGACAGTGGAGCAAAAAGAGGGTGGAGAGCAGCAAAAACATACAACACCAGGGATTCGCTGGTCGTCACCGACCCAACTACTGATCTGGCCCTTACCAGCTTATCTATGGGAGAGCGGACGGGATCCCGAGTTTTCTGGTAGGTATGGTCGTATGTGACAAAACCAAGGCAGAAAGTGTGTTAATATCTGGATGGGGTGCTCGTGTTAAAGAAACTGGGAAAGCTTCAATGTCTGTCGAGACTGCTGAAAGGATGACGATCATGAGAGGATGGGGGATAAACCAGAGTGCCGAATCCAACCCATGTGTTAACATCTCAGTCAATGTGTATTGGTAAATGTGGATGTCCGCTGCCTGAGCTGTTGGACTGGAGGGAGGCGTCCTGGAGGTGGAAGAGGGGCAAATGGGCGAACAACGTCCGAACACGATATCTTGCCCGAGTGAGTACCAGAATCAGTCCCGAATGTCTGGAGAGGTTTCTGTATACGGGTGTACTTCATTTCTATGTGCCTGGATGCGGCCAACAAGACTGAGCGACGATGGCAGCTTTGAAGGTTGAGACTTTCGCGCTTGACGAGGAGAGGAAAGGAACCAACCAACATCAAAGGCGCAATGATCATCCGGGTCAGATGCTCAACCAGCTTGGAGGCACAGCAAGAACCCAACTCCAGGCATCACACTCACGCTCTGGCCCAGTCTCGATCCCAACGTCGACACCTGGCAGCGCCTGAGCGCCCCAGCCCCAGCCCCACCACCACGCCAACAACCGTGCTCCTTCCCGCACGCTTCTCAGCCCTGGGTATATGTATTTGAATGATCGACTCATTCTCAACGGCCCCGGAACACCCAAGTGGTGTAATGGGGTCAGGCGCGGGTTGGATAAACCCCCGCGTCTCTGCCCACCTCGCAAGAGGTCTGGCCTTCGATTCCCGCCCGAAGCAAAAGTCCTTCCCCTCTGGGCTTTTCGTAACTGGTCACCCCACCCCTCGACCGCGAGGGGGGGTTGGCCGGTGAGCTTTTTGTCTTTTCCCTCGCCAAAATGGATGGCGATGTATGTCTCTTTTTGCTGCCCATCCTTCGTCTGGAGAAAGCGTTAACCTCAATCCCCCATCCTATCCAAGCAACCATCATCCCAAACCCATCACCGCACAAACCAACCAACCTCCCCTCTCAACCCCGCCACTCCCCCCCTCACCCAATCTTCCACTTCCCAAACTCCACCCCCCTCGAATCATCCCTATCCTCCGGCGTCCAATCCCACTCCCCCGCGGTAAACACCTCCCTCGCCATCCGATCCGCCACCATCGCACCCTCATACCTCAGCCTCTGATCCGTCGCCATGCCCCGCGTAAACCGAAACACCTTCCTCTTTTTCTTCCCCTTTCTCCCCTCCCCCCCCTCCACCGCCACCCTCCCATCCCCATCCTCGTCTTCATCCTCATCCAAACCCCACGACACAGCCTCCCGGTCTTTAGTCCAGGCGGTGCGAGATATGGAGATAACGTTGGCAGAAAGCATGGCTTGGATGTAGTCCAGGATGGGAAGAATCCGCGAGCGCAGGCCGCAGTGAGCGTGGTTTTTGTCGATTTGGTAGCTGGGGCATTGTTTCAACGCCGCCAAAATTTGGCCGATATCGACGGTGGCGTAGTCTTTTTGAAGAGGATTGAGGGGGGAAGCAGAGGAAGCAAAGTCGGAAAAGAAGAGCAGGTCTTTGCCGACGAGGAACTTGACCATCTCGCCTAGTTGGTAGGAATCACAGCTGGCGGAGGAGTCGTAGCCGAGTTTGCATTGCTGGGGGGTGGTGCGCGAGGTGTAGAGATGGAGGAAGTGGCGCTGGATGGAGGAGAGGGTGGTGAGGATTAGGAGGCGGCGGGTGTGTAGTTCGGCTGACCAGGGGGTTAGTATTGGGCGGGATGGATGGTGGTCGTGGAAAGGGGGGGCTTACCCTCGAGGTCGTCTGGGAGATCCCACCACGCGGCGGTAAAGCTCGCCTCTTCGTCCTCGTCAAGGAAGGCGCTCCATCTTCGCGAGCCGTACATGATGAGTTCGCGGGTGGCGGTGTGCATCTTGAGCGGCTGTTCAAGTAGCCATGATACGAGGATCTTCTGCCGGAGGGTCTCCTCTGCTACCCTGGAAAGGGCAGGGCCGTCATCCCTCGACACTCGGGTTTGTGTGGCAGGCCACTTGTATTTCAGGGCGTTGAGATAGCGGGACACGATGGCAGTGCAGTCAAACCGATCGGCCAGCACAGCCAGCACAGCGAGATACTGCATGGTCACGGCTTTGGAGGTCGACTGCTTTCTATGCAGGATCCTCAGGAGATCCCCGAAAGCAGACTCCTGACCTGCTGACCGAGTGGCCTCGTCATCCTCGTGGATTTTCACCACGGGGAGGTCGGCGGCGTCCGCGTCTGCAGGCCTCACATTTCTCAGGGAGAGCTGCTTGAAGCTGGCTTCTATCGAGCGGGCCTCGGCAAACCGCGTGTCACTGAGCAGGTTGTCGAAGTATTTCGAGTTCGACTTGAGAGCCGCCAGCTGGACTCTGTACCTGACGTGTGACTTGGCTTTGAGGACTGGAGGCGTCACCTTTTGGCCTGGTCTGGGCTTCAATGCCTTCCTCGCGGCCTTGAGGGTCTCTTTGGAGGTCTCAAAAGTCACCTCAAGTATGATGTCGCCGTCCGGCACGATGTCAACGGTCTGAGGGCCGGACTTCGCGGTGGTGCCCAAGGGCTCGCCATCCTGGCCGTCTGCCGTGTCCCCCATCGTTCGGAGAGGTTGTCATGCAGTCTGTCGAAGGAGGGCGTGGATTGATTGGTGGTTGTCCAGTGGCGAAGAGAGATGCCAGATACGGATCGTGATCGACAAAGGAGGGTCTTCCCGGCAATTCGGCTCACTCAAGCCAGCCCACGTGAAGACTTGCAGATGGCATCATCATCGTGCAGTTGAACCGTTGAAACGATGAAGTCGGAGGCAGGCTAATGCCAAGACATTCAGAGTGGATACCAATCCCCAATGACGTCCGCCCAGCCCCACGCATTTCCCATTGCCAGGGGGATGGATGGAGAAGAGAATGAATTCTTTTCATAAAAAAAAAAAAAGAATGAAGAAAAAAGGATCTTCAAACCGCCCACTTCTCCTGTTTCCGATGGCTCCGGTAGCCACACGTGAGCAGAACCAGATCGCCCACCCCGGCCCTTCTCCCAGAGGAAAAGCTCTTCCGGGCTTTCGCGAGTGTTTTTGGGGACTCGCCGCTGCCAAGAACAAGCGAAGAACCTTGCGGGCTTCCCACCAATCGGTGGGCGACCGCATCTCTAGGAAGAGCGCCAAGGAAGCGCAAACATTGGCGAGACAGCGCATTCGCTCCCAACAAACAAACTCGAGACTCCGCGGCCTTGCTCCGATTTTTTGCAGATTCCGCGGAGTCCACATCCAGCCCTACCTCACCGATCCTGTTCCGTGCCATCCTGTGCCACCCCAGTCTCGTGCTTCCTGTCGTGTCCATGGCCCCGCAGCTTCGCGTTGGACGGAAACGTGCATTAGCTGGTCGCCTTGCCCCTGGCTGCTCCCCTCTGTCATCCTCGTCGTCGGCCTCTCCGTCGAGATAGTTGATCCTCCGAACCCCCTCCTGTCGCGAACACGAACGAGCACACCGCCCCAGACTTACAATTCAATTCCTCTTGACGCCTCCACGGGCTATGTCGCGACCCCTTTCCACATCCACAACCCACAGTCAACAAGCGTCAACATGTCGGCGTGCGCACTACGAGCCGCCGGAACGCGGCGACTCCTCCATGCCCCAACCAGGGCAACACTCCTGCCCGTCTGCGACGCGACTGAGCTCCGCGACGGCCGCCACGGTCACCAATTAGCCGTTTGGCCCTCCCAGCGAGCCTTCCACACCTACTTCGTCACGCACCTCCCCTCGTCCTCCCTCCACCCCGACTCGCGCTCGTCGTCCGGCCCCGGCCACAAGCTCCCACGCTCTGCGTCAACACCACACACCGCGGCCCCCGGCTCCGCCCCGGCTGCCGCGCCCCCGAACATGCCCAGTCGCGACCTGACCGTGGTGCGCATCCCGCTGCGTAGCGCAAAGCACCACTTTGGCGTGGCCGTCTCGCGCGGCCAGCGCCCCCACAACGAGGACACCAACCAGGCTGGGACCCTGCACATGCCCGCTTTTGCAAAGCGCGTGCCCATCAGTTTGGTGCGCAGGCAGGTGGCCAGGACGGCTGGGGAGGGCACCAACGCCGACAGCGCGCTTGGCGACCCCCAGGTGTTCTACTTTGGTGTCTTCGACGGCCACGGCGGGAGCGAGTGCAGCGAGTTTCTGCGCGACGAGCTCCACGGGTATATTGAGGAGGCGGCCGCCGATCTGGGGCTCAAGAGCAGCTTGAAGAGGCTGCCCGGTGCGCCGGACTCGACGCAGGACCCTGATGCTGCTGCGCAATGGGCGGCGAGGCATGAAGCGGAGGGGCAACAACAGGAGGAAAACGCCAAAGCGACACTGCTGCAGGTGGAGTTGCTGGCTGAGTACAAGCGCACCATCGGCGGCTACTTCAAGCGCTTCCGCCCGCAGTACTTCAACGTCCCGCCCACCGCGCCCCCAACACGCGACCCTTCCGCCTCCCCCTCCACCCGAGACCCGTCCACATCGCCCTCCACCCGCGATCCATCCTATTCTACTCGCGATCCATCCTATTCCACCCGCGACTCCTCCACCACCATCCCCCATCCACACCCCCCAAAACCCACATCCCTAGAATCAGTCCTCACCTACGCCTTCCTCCGCGCCGACCTCGACTTCGTCCTGGCCCAAGCGCGCAAACCCGACCCCGACGACCCGTACATCTCCGACCACACGCCCCTCAACAAAGACGAAATCCTCGGTTCCCCCCACCTCCCTCCCTCAGGGCACCTCATCGGCGGCACATCCCGCTTCAAAGGCGGGTCGACCGCCTCCGTGGCCCTCATCTCCACCCCGACTACATCCCCGTATTGGCACCCCGCTGCGCATAGTTCTTTAGTGGTGGCGCATGTGGGGGATACAAGGATTTTGCTGTGCGAAACGGCCAGTGGCAAGGCGGTTCCCGTGACGAAGGACCATCGGCCGAGTTCGCCGGGGGAGAGTAGGAGGTTGAGAAGGTGGGTTGCGGATTCGCTGGTGACGGATTCGTTTGGGGAGGAGAGGATCCAGGGGCTGGCGAATTCAAGGTCGTTTGGGGACATGCAGAGTAAGCGGATTGGGGTGTCGGCGGAGCCAGATATTACAAGGGTCGAGCTGCGACCCGCGGAGTATTCGTTTCTGGTGCTGATGAGTGATGGGGTGAGTGGCACGTTGAGTGATCAGGAGATTGTGGATGTTGTGAAGGAGGCGGGGACGCCGGAGGAGGGGGCGAGGAAGGTGGTGGAGTACGCGACAGAGGTGTCGGAGGATGGGGATAATGCGACGTGTTTGGTGGTGAGGTTGGGGGGCTGGGAGAGGAGGAGCGAGGGTGGGGTGGGGAGTTTGGGGACGAGGGAGGTGAGGGAGATGAGGAGGGCGGAGGCGGGGGATCCGAGGAGGAGGGGGAGGAGGTGAGACTTTTTGGTTTGGCGGGCTTGCGTTGGATTTCTCGGGGGGGTTTTTTTTTTTTGTCTTTTTTTTTCTTTTTTTTCTTTTCTTTTTTTTTTTTTTTTGCATAGCATAGCATGGCATGGCACGGCATGGCGGTTTCATTTCTCGTGTAGCATGCGTTTGGTAACGGTTAGAGAGAGAAGCATCCCATGGCAGACGGCGTTTCGGTGGGTCGCTAGAATAGACTCTTGGTCTGGTTCCTGTCAAGCATAATCTGAGATACGACTTAGACCTCCGATTTATTGGTATTCAACACTAGCAACAACAACAAGTAGAACTCATGACAATGACGGGCGTCCGTCAGTAAATCTGGCCTGAAATAGGAGACGGGATATCACAGCGCACTTCCTCCCCCAAACCCTCTGAACCCGCTTGCCACCCACTCCCCATCCCATATCAGTACCGCGGATACCCCCCATAAGGCGGCTGCTGCCCATGCCCATGCGGCGGATACCCTCCGTGCTGCCCACCATAAGGCGGCTGCTGATGGCCCTGCCCCTGCCACTGCTGGTGCTGCTGCCCACCATAACCCGACTGCCCCTGATATCCACCACCATACGAAGGCGACTGCGCCGGCGGTGTCGGCTGGCCATAGCTCCCCTGGGAATGCGGCTGCGGCGAGCCCCCAGCAGCAGCATAATACCCAGCCGCATGCCCCGCACTCAAATGCCCCGGCTGCGCATGATGCTCCCTCCCGCCCACCCCCACTCCAGGACTGGCATTGCTCTCCCTCATCTCCCTCTGCTGGCCCTGAATCTGCGCCCAGAGCGAACCGGCCGGCTTTCCATGCCCGCCATCGCCATGGCCGCACCCCCCACTAACGGAGCGGTTGGCGCTGGCGCCGCCGGCGAGGATGTGGTTCTTGTGGTTCTTGACTGACTCGGAGGACAGCAGCTGGTCGAGCTGGTGGCGGTGGGGGGTTTCTTGGGCCCAGCTGCGGACTGTCTCGAACATGGAGCGTTGGATCTCGACGTGCTCGCTGCGCGCGGCGGGGTGGTGGAAGGCGCGAAGCACGTCATTGACGACTTCGTCGACAGGGACGCCGGGGTTTTCCCAGGCGTAGAGGACGCGGCTGGAAGTCTGGTTAGGGTTATGGGGATGAGAGAGAGGGGTTATGGGGGAGGCTTACGGGACGACATATTGCAGGATAGTGGCGGCCACGCGGCCGGCGCACGAGTTCAGGATGTTGGTGAAGTGGTCCTTGGACAGCATCGAGTGGGTAGGGTTGTCGCAGCGGGTGTTGGTCCATGGCTCGAACTGCTGGTTGGCGCTGGTCTCGACCAGGGTCGTGGATCCCTCTTTGAGGGTCTCTGAGATAGAGTTGATGATGGGGCGCACGAAGGGGGCGAGCAGACCCAGGATGAAAGCAGTCAGTCTCTCGCTGATTTTCTCGAGGAGGCTCTCGAGGCCGGGGATCTTGGAGATCATGTTGTTGATGGAACGCACGATCTTGTCGCGGAACTCGAGGATCGGGTAGATCTTGGACGCGGTCTTGACGGGGTCAAAGTCAGGGCTCATGCCAGGAACGACGTTGACATTGGCAGAACGTGTGTTTTCCTGTTCCTGCTCGGCAGCCATGGCCTGGAGGCTGCGGGCCTGGGAGGCGTAGCCATCGCCGACGCCGGGCATCTGACCCAGGAGGGAGATGAAGTCGCGACCGCCGGAACCGGAGCCGAAAAGGCCGCGTTGGCCGTCGCCTTGGTTACCCTGGTTGGTTCTCTCGGCGTTCAAGAGAGCCGTGTTCATCTCGTCGACTTCGGACTGGGTGAAGTGATCAGTCGCCTCGCCAAGCACCGAGTGGACGAAGTCGACAGCTCCAAAAGTTCCGGTGACAAGAGGAAAGACCCTCCTCCCGTTCACGTTGACCTGGGTAGCGCTGCCACAGTGGGCGAAAACATTGTAATGACCCAGCTCGATGAGGGCAAGCTCGCAGTAATTGGTGTGAGCAGGGAAGTCCTCCATGCAGTGCAGGGCCTGGCCCAGACACCGCAGGGCTTCGCAGAGATCAGCTTCCTTGCCCGAGGTGCCGTTTGCGCCGCTGGTGTAGAGACGGCCAAAGTGAATGCTGCGAGCAAAACTGAAGCGCAGGTAGCCGGCGCTGGTGGCCCAGCCGCCGTTCTCGTTGGCGATGTAGTTCTTCATGCCGGTGCGCGGGTCGATCTCGAGCTCCCTGGGGTCCACGGGCGGCCGCAGACGGGGGTCGTACTTGCGGGCGTCCTGGCCGTCCGCATATCCCAAGGGGTTGTCGATGTGCTCCTCTGGACGGTAGACGCCCAGGCGGGCCTCGGTGACCTCGAACTCCTCGGTCGCGTAGCCGTTGGCCATGAAGGAGAGGACCCAGACCTGAGGCTGTCAGCGGTGGCGCATTCCATGTCTGGGGGCCGAGTGAACTCACAAGGATTCTGATGGTAGCCGCGTTGACGCTCTTCAAGACGCCAACATCAACGGCTTGCGAGTAGTCTCTCAGCCAGTTGCCAAAGTAGACGCGCCCGACCATCATGGTGGTCCATTTTTTGCCGTGCAAGAAGGCCAGCGTCTTGAGCATGTCCTCGATGTCTGGAGTACCGATTGTCAGCTGCGAAAACCCAGAGCAAGCAAAGCTGGATAATTCTCACCTCCATGTCTCCAGTTGTGGCCTTCGACCTGGGCGATGGACGGAATGTTGCCGGCGCCGAACGCAGCCGCTTTGCCAGGAAGAACGATAAGGAGGATGGCGAGGACCAGGAGCGGACTGCCCAAGCCCATCCTGAAGGTTAACATGATGGGCAATGTGTAGATGTCAGAAGACGTCAGAAGATGTCAGAAGATGTCAGAAGATGTCAGAAGATGTCAGAAGATGTCTCCGACCCTCACAGGTTGGCAGTGTGGGTAAAATCTTTGTTGGGCGCAAACGTGGACTCGTTGGCGGTTGGTCGCAATTCACAAGTGCGCCGGAAGAAGGAAGCAGTTCAGGGTAAATTCCTCCAGCAGGCAGCAAGGGAATAAATAAATTGAACAATGTGAAAATCGGCCGCCTTCTCAGGGTCACTAAACAAGAAGCTTGGTGGAAGAAAGCTTCAGTTCGGCTCCCTCTCAACCTGAGTCGAAGCCGCCAAGAACCCGAGGAGGATTTACGTCAGACCTTGGCTGGGTTGTGAGTTAAGGTCGTACGGAGTAAGGTATCTTGCGCGCTGGTAAGTTGCCTTACAAAGACCTAACAAGAGGAAAGAAAAAATGAATATTTCCAAGCGGTTGCTAGATAATACCTCTGGATTCAAAAAGTCCTGCGCCCCAGCCCGCTCGAAATTAATTCTTGCCAGCGTCTCGTCAACATTTCTGTCAGAAGCACATGGATAACAAAAAAGGTCCATCTTGGAGGGGCAAAGCTGAGCCCCACCAAGCGTCCACATCTGTCTGGGCGCCAAGCCTCTGTTCGCAGACAGAACCTTGACGGCAGGAAGCAATGACAGCTGACTAACACCCTGGGACTGCCGTTTCTCAACTCCCTCACTTCCTGCCATCTACAAACAGCAGAAGGATACATGTCGATGTTGTTCAGTCTTGATATGAAAGTGTTGACTAGTGCCTCTTCCTCGGCCCTGGGCTTTGCGATCCCCGACGATCTCACCTACGGTTAGGTACCTTACTCTCTCAACATCTTCTCAAGGTTGAGAGGGACGGGAAGGCGGCGGCCGAGGAAGAAGTGTTCACCAAGGTTAAATATGAGAGACGTTGGGAGCACGATACTGGTTGTTTACATGGGTGTTTATACCTCGAAATTGTGCACTTGAGTCTCGCCTTCAACATTACAACAAGACGTGTGAAAATCCTTTGGAAATGATCTCGACTGGATGATGGTCGTTGACAAGCCTGGCAAGTGGGTGACAAAATAATCGAGCGACACAAACCAATCCTACAAAAAATTCCTCCCGCATCACACCAAAACAACCATCACTTCAACATCATATAACAAGGTCATTTACAGCTCTATTTCTATCTAATTGCCGCTCATTCTCCCGTCAAGATCTAATGTCTGCTGTAGAATATTAGGTATTTGGTCAACCCATTTGTTAATGGTTGCTTGGTCTAGCTTTTGCCAGCCATCTTGAACAGCCTCAACAAGGTCGTCGTGGGTTAGGCACATACGCGATTTGACCTCTGACTTTGGTAACCGCCATACGTTCTCAATAGGAGGCCAGTCTGGTGATTCAGGGCAGTTGAAACAGTGCCTCAAGCTGTTCTTTTCCTTCCACGACTTGACGATGTTGTTCTCCCTTGGCCCATAGCCACTGTCTCCATCCTCCTCAAGGATAAAAGAACGGCCTTCCTCCATCCACGGCTTGATGATACCCTCGAGAATATGATCGCGGTAGTAAGCCTAGGTCATTTTCCCATTATTGTTGGACGGAATCTGATACTCGTATAGGCGCTCCATCTTGAAGTCATATCCAACGGCGCCCCAGAAATGAGCCATATGCCTGTACTCCTCCTTATCCGGCCTCTCAACAATACAGTCAGGACAATACCGTTCGCCAGGTTTCCGGATAATCCAAACACGACCTGAAGCTCCTGAAGAGACATGGAACTCGTCGGTGAAATAAATATCTCGCCAGTCTTCCGGTCGAGGCCGATGTTCCAAGGACTTGCGGGCTTCTTCACACCGTTTCTCAGCGAGTTTGGCGTTGACGAAGGACCTTTGGCAAGCAATACAACGGCGCCAATCTCTCTGTCCGAGAGCACGTTGGATAGTACGCTGCGAGAGCTCCTTCTCAACGCCAGCTTCCTGAAGAAGGCCATAGTTCGAGAGCATCCGGCCTTCAATGCCATGGTCCCAGACGACTTTCTCTATCTTGTCCACATCTTCCTCCGTCAAGATCCTTTTTCGACCGCGCATCTCGTCATGAAAGGGATTGTTGTTGAAGGTTCTTGGGTAGTCTTTGAGAATTGCTTTCCCTCGAGCTCTGCTTACGCCGGCGGTCCGAAAGATATCAGATTTACGAAAAGGAGTTCCATAGCGGCGTTGTTGGGCAAGGGCAAATTCGTACATGCCCTGTACTCTGGCCTTCTTTGGGGTCTTATGATGATGAGGAGCCATTGTTGACAATGATAGAGCTAATACTACTGTAAACAATTTTCTACTTGTTCTGTTTACTTGGTGGTTGACGACGTAATTATAGTCGAAAACAAGGTAGCCCCCCCTGAATTTTGGCGTTGATGAATATATTGTAGCCAGAGCCTACCGCTAGCCGCATTTAGTAAAGGATGAGCGGGTTGTGCGGCTCGATTATTTTGTCACCCACTTGCCTGGGTCCCCGGCCGAGCCGCCTGGTCCGAGTTCATGAACCCATCCTCAGCTCAGTCAGCGAAACTTGAGGGTTCCAGATTGACGCCCCACAAGGCTTGGGCAGGTTCTCGGGCTCGCAGTGTGCCGGACAGGGACCACCTCCCTAACGCCACTGTCATCTGATGGCACTTGCGCGGCATCCGAAATCTTTGGCGCCTGTGATTCGTGCGACCCCTGAAAGTCTGCCGTTTCTGGCCCAAATCTGATCCGCCCAATCCGCGCTGATCGGAGTTTGCTTCACATTTTATTTCTTTCCCTGCCACTCCCTCCATCGTCCTCGTCTGTCCTCCTTCGGCAGTTGTGCGTTTTCGTATCCGCCCCCGCCATCCGCGCCGTCGTCTTGCCGAGTCCTCGACGATAACCGCACTTCCAGAGCCTGTCTCATCTTCCCAGCCGCCGCAAGCCGTTCGATCCGCGCCGACACGCCACCATCATGCCGGGCCGGACGCTGCCAACCTTCACCCTCGCCGAGGTCGAGTCGCACAACTCGAAGAAGTCCTGCTACGTCACCCTCGGCCACAATGTCTACGACGTGACCGACTTCGTCGACTCACACCCCGGCGGCGGCGACCTCGTGCTCGACTACGCCGGCAAGGATATCACAGACATCCTGAAGGACGAAGCATCGCATGCCCACGGCGAGGCGGCCTACGAAGTGCTCGACGACTCCCTGGTTGGCTTCCTGGCTTCGACCAACGGCTCGACAAAGTCAACGGTGCTTGAGAACGGCAATGGCTCTGCGAACGGCACCTACGTGCACCCCAGGACGGGCATGTCATGCGAGGAGGACTTGAGCAAGGACACAGACATTCTCTCGGACTACAAGACGCACAAGTTCCTCGACCTCAACCGGCCGCTGTTCCCCCAGGTCTGGTTTGGCGGATTCTCCAAGGACTTCTATCTGGACCAGGTTCACCGGCCGCGCCACTACAAGGGAGGAGCTTCAGCGCCTCTGTTCGGCAACTTCCTTGAGCCCCTCACCAAGACGCCCTGGTGGATGATTCCGACTGTTTGGCTTCCTCCAGTCGGCTACGGCCTCTACCTGGCGAACAAGGGGCTTAGCAGCCCCCTGACGACGGCGACTTGTTTCGGTGCTGGTCTGTTTATCTGGACGTTTGCCGAGTACCTCCTTCACCGGTTCTTGTTCCACCTTGATGAGTAAGTCCCCACCAACTCTCACTAGCTTGTCCGCTGCTAACATGCCACTCTAGATACCTCCCCGACAACCGCGTCGGCATCACGCTGCACTTCACCCTCCACGGCATCCACCACTATCTCCCCATGGACAAGTACCGCCTGGTCATGCCACCAACCCTGTTCGCGGTGCTGGCCGCCCCCTTCTGGAAGCTGGCTCACACCATCCTCTTCTGGGACTGGCACATTGCCACCGGCGTCTATGCCGGCGCCATCTTCGGCTACATCTGCTACGACCTGACGCATTACTTCCTCCACCACCAGAACCTTCCGGGGTGGTGGAAGTACATCAAGAAGCTTCACCTTGAGCACCACTTCCTCGACTACGAGAACGGCTTCGGTGTTACCAGCCCCTTCTGGGACAAGGTCTTTGGCACTGAGCTTGGGCTGAAGGCGAAGAAGGAGAATTAAGTTGCAGGGATGATGTACGAGCTAATGACCGGGGACTTTGGGTACGATACGGTATAATTTGTAATGAGGTGGGCTAGGTACATATCAAGGCATCTTACGGTGGTTGTCTACATTCTGGGGACGACCAGTGATGGTGTTGGGTTCTGGTCTCCTCTCCTCTCTTCGCTGTTGATGGCGTTGTCTTCAATGCCCTAATACTAATATTTCAATGGGCCCCGAGAGAGAGCACCGGAGGGCGCCAAACAGGTTCACTGAGGTAGCACTACGACAGGCCCACCGGGCCAAAACGACGGCCATTACAGGGGAGAAAGCCCGGGCGTGGAGGACAATACTTCAGAAGGCTGCCTATGAGCCTGAACTGCTCTGGAAGATGGAACGTTGGGCCCGAATCCGCAGCCACCAGCCTGTGGACCCCCCAAAACTCCCTACACTACAGGGAGGCCGTTCCAGCCACGAGGATAAAGCTAAGGCTCTTGCTGAGAGGTTCTTCCCAAACCCCCTAGCTGACCTTAGTGATATCCAAGACCCGGGGTTTCTAAGGGAGTGGGAGCCAAAGTTCAGTATACGGAAGGCCGTCACACAGGGGGATATCAAACAGGTTCTCTCTAAGGCTAGCTCGTGGAAAGCCCCGGGGGAAGACTTGCTCCCTATGGGGTTTTTGAAGGCCTGTGGGAAACCGCTGCGGAAGGTCTTAGCAGTGCTTGTGACGGTTCACACGTTGATGTTGCGCAGGGTGTGATGGGATTGACGAGCTTGTTCTGAATAGAGAATAAGAGAGAAAAGAGAACTAAATGACAGGAAGAGAAGACAGCTCTTATACCCCCCCCCTGATACTGCCTGTCTCCAGATGATGATGCTGTCTGCCTCAGGATGACGTTGTATTGTCAAAGCACCACGGCACGGCCGATGCCGTGTTGTCATAACAATACTACGGCCGAGGATCGCCGAGGCCATCACGGGCCTAGCCCGTTACA
>JAPDFF010000132.1:0-39665 GCA_027569505.1 Chloridium humicola | reverse complement strand
GGGGGGGGGGTATAAGAGCTGTCTTCTCTTCCTGTCATTTAGTTCTCTTTTCTCTCTTGTTCTCTATTCAGAACAAGCTCGTCAATTCCATTACACCTTGCGCAACATCAACGTGTGAACCGTCACATGAACCGCCGTGACATCAGGTTGTTGACAATATGGATAGTCGAGCCAGAATCAAGGATCATAGAATAGACGAGGTGGTATTTGGGCTCATATAGTACACTGAAGCTTGAAGTAATAGGGCCTAAGTGCTTGGATAGGGACTCGTATAGACTAAAGCTGGCCAATTTGGCTATAACAAGTCCCGAGATTCTACCTATTAGTCGCGTGCAGATAGGCCTCAAATCCCAATTCTGCAGCGGGACCCAGGTATTATACCTAGCTATAGTATCCGAGGTTGAATCGGCCAGTCAGCTAGTTACGCCTGCTTCAGCATTGCCATCTATATCTTGTTCTCGGTCTCTTGACTTCCTCTTGTTCAACTTCCTTTGGGGATAGCGTTAGCTCTGGCATTAGGCTTCTGCTTGTAAGCCTAGGTTAGCTTTTAGTTCCGATTCGACACGGGTGCGGACAGTATCGCGGGAGACCCAGCCCTTATAGGCTTTTTCGGGGAACAAATAAAAACAGTTAGAAGTGGGATATAGGTTCTTGCAAGCCTTGCAACGAGGTTGGTCCTCGGAGGACTAGCTATAGCTATAAAGGCGCCTACGTTTGCGCTCTCTTGGACGGTTGTCAGGCGATCGCTTCCTTTTCGTAGCCTGGTCGTAATGGTCTTGCTCAGGTTAGGAGCCAAATGTCGGAAAGGATCCTTTGGCGACTCGGCTACGCGGCTGTTCCTTGGGTAGGAAGGCGTCGGCTGCACCACGGACCTCTTGAACGATAGTACGTAGGATCAGGTCATTGTAATTGGACCTCCCACGCTCGCGTAGGCCGGCGGCATAGTTCGGGATCACCTATATAAGCATGCCCATCAGGTCTTCGTGTAACGGTCTCAACAGGTGTATTGCAACTAGCTGATGACGACTCTACGAGTACACTAAACTTGAAGAAAGAAGAGAAAGGAAAGTAACTGTTCCCACGAGGTGGCCTTGTTCTTATGACCAGAGGGGGAACGCGTGCCATGGTATGTCATCCGCGTCAGGGAATGCGTAATGGTGATGGAGGTCGTATGGGCACTGACGGGTCATGGCGTTGATGGACCAAGGCGCTGGGCCCTAACGGTGCCTGCTGCCGATCATAGCCGAGAGTGACTGATCGTCCACCAGCAGGCCATACCTACCCTGACACCAGTTGGACTATGGCGCTGATAGACCAGTGTGCTGGGTCATGATCGAGAATAGTCGTTGGCCGAGAGTAATGGTCGTTTGCCGAGAGTCTCCGAGGCTGTCAACGGGGCTCAGCCCGTTACACTTCGAACCAAATCGTCGGATCGGTGGCTTGGTTGATGCCTAGGTTGGTGCCATCGGTGATATAGCTCTCCTACTAGGTAAGCCACTGGTCGAACTAGGTGAGATTGATCGACTTAGCGCTCTTTAGGGCAACCAGGTGATCGGCTAAGGCTGTGACCACGCCTCGCCTCGTTGATCTATTGTCTAGGCAGGCCGCTATAAGGTTGTTGTATAACTGACGAACGTCGCCTGGGGTAAAGTGGTTGTTTCGGAGCCTTGGGGCCATAGTCGTATTCAACGTGGCAAGTACCTGGGTAAGGTTCTTCTCCTGGGTGCTCCAAAGCTTGTAGTCGCGGTCATACCGACGGTTGAGAGCGGTTTCAACGACCGTAGGGCTCTCCCGAAGCCGCTTGCGACGCTCGGGGTACGTCTTCTTGTCGGTATCACTCAGGCGGTTGAAGCCAGGGAGTTTATCGTCTGAGTCCTGGGGCACCGTAGCTTATAGATCGGCGGCTTCAGAGCTAGCCGGTGTAGACGCAGTAGAATTCGAGCTGTCGGGCAGCTTGCTGAGCAGGGCGTCAAGCAGGGCCTTCAGCTGGTCGTTGATATAGTCCTCCTGGGCCAGAGGGTTTTCGTCAGGCATCACAGGCTCCGTAAAGAGGGCCTTCTTGCCATCCAGGTAGTCGAGGAGCTTGTATTGGGCGATGATACCCCGGAACTCTCTGTTCCAGGCCAGCCATTCGGCAGGTCCCTTGAGGACGATCTTGACGTCGTTGTCGTTGGAAGCCATGGTTGCGTTGTTGTAACGGTGGGATCTCGGTGCAGGGTTTTCGTGCGCAGGGCCGTATGGTTGACCAACTCGATCGATTTCGAGGCAAATGAGACTCTTAATTGTCGCACCACTACGCAGGGAATGAAGCAAATGATTCAGCACCAAATATCACCACCAGGATGGAACTCAAAGGGTTATTCAGTGTTGTTGATGTTGTTCGTTGATTCTGGGAACTGTCTGGCTGGGCTGGGCCACGCAGATAGAAGAGGGGTAGATATGCGCTAACCCAGATGGCTTGTTGCCCCCTGCGGTTCGACACGATGCTCTGGTAGCCGTGATCGAATGCCACCGGCAGTTGATATTTCGTGAAGGAGAGATGGAGAGACGTATGCTCGAACGCGTCATCAAGGAGCCGTCGAATACAGCATGATTAATCATTGTCCACTGCGTCTCATCGACTTTCCTAATCTTGGGCTCAAGTGGGGGTAACTATCATCAAACTTAATCCCGGTTTACTGATATTCCCGGTAATCCATTTCACCTCGTTGTCGTTGGGTTGTTCAAACGGGTCGCATATTAGAGGCATGGCTACGTAGATGGAGTTGCCAGTCGATATAGCCATGACATTTTCCAGGGCGCGCGGGTCTAAGTTGATGTTGCGATTTTCGAACATGGCGATACAGGCAAACACATTCGGTCGCCGTAGCGAAAATGTAGTGAGTCTGAGGGGCGCGGCCGCACCGTTGGGTTGATCAGGCCGGTCGTCGTCCGTCCGGGAGGGCTCAAGCGGGCTCCTAGAAAGCAATCGCGGGTCCAACCCGGTTCCGTAAATGAGTGACCTTTGCGTCATTCCGGTAGTTGGCACCGGCCCAACAGGGCCAGAAAGATCCGGTAGACTCTTCGATCCTGCTGGCATCCAAAGGGCGTCTGTGAGCGGCTCCGAGAAGACCCCCGTAGCAATCGTCGCCCCTGGCATCAACCTGTACGCATCAACAGCCGCAGCGAGAGCTCTCAGGCAGTAGAGATATTGAGGCGGTCTCTGAACCTGAAACATTCCAGAACACTCTAAAAGATCCACCAATAGCCTTTCGTCAACCCAGTCAGAGCGAAGAGCTGTAATGATGATATTAATGTCAAGCTCCTCTGAGGCGGAAATTGCTGCCTCCGATTTCTTGAATATGTGTGGCATCACCGGGATCTCCGAGAATGCATTGGTACGAGTGGTGTGTTTGGTGAGAGTGACCCGAAGCTGTCGGCCACAAGGACGCCGTGAGATGAGCTGGCCATCTGAAGTGGTCAAGGCTGACAAACATGCCGTAGCTCATGTCAGGATTGATATTCACGACTCTGTCCGGCTTGACGGGAGCAGTCTCAGCAAGAGTTGAGTCTGAGGATCCAAACCTCCAGCGAACATGTCCCGAGAGGTCGTCCGCATCCGGTTCCAATTTTCTCTTCTTCGGGTTATGTCCTCGCCTCAAGGCCGTGGCGTATTCCCAGGGGGGCCGGCTCTCAAACAAACTTCGTCCAGAGGAAAATGCTTCAATGAAATGGCTCTTCTCAATTAACACTCTCGTTTGAGCGCGGTACCTAATAAGGAGCGAGTCTGGGCGGGCATTGACGAGACTCTCCGCGATCAGTCTGAGTGCCGTAACCTTGCTCTCCATATTGGTCATGAGCTTGAGCAGAGTATTGACATTAGTAAGACCGAAAAGAAGTGGGTAAGCTTCCGACAGTTCAAATAGAAAGTCCTTGTAGCGTCGACGACCCCGGAGAATCAGACTGCGAATGTATTGCCGGCCAGACCCAGGCGTGGTCAGGTACTCCTCTGCCGAGTCGGCTAGCAGCTGTATCCAAGACCGCGGAGCTCCCACTGCGTGAACCCTGTGTCTCGCCAAAAAGTCATTCAAACCGACGATAAGCTCGGCAGCTTGTTCGATGTTTTCCCCGTAGCGTTCCCAGCCAGCAAGCAAACACCCAAACAGAACGTGCGTGAAATCGGAGACGGTCAGTCGCGTGGTGGTTTCCCCGAGAGCTCGTGTTGAGACCACCGGGTCTCCATAGTATTTGAGGTAGGCGAGCGGCAACGACCAACAAAGCTTGGAGTCTGCGTCTGGAGACCGGGTTGATTGCCCAAGGGTGATGACCGCGCTACTCGGAAGCAAAGGGTCATGTTGGGCAACAGTGGCAGGTCCCGCCCCTAATACAAACATGTCGGGATACAGGTGCCACGACGTGAGCGCCAGTACGGCTGAGCCGCCTTGGATAGTTTGTGGCATTCCGCTGACTATCTCCTCCATGGTCGTCAGCGCTGTGGTCCAGGTTTCCAGCACACTGCGGTAGGTGTCCGATGTCTGGCTAACGGGCCCGCTGGCGTCTTCGATGAGCAAGCACAACTGCTTCTGTTGTCGCAGTTTTGACCGATCTGCAATTTCAAGCCAAGCTCGCGCGCTGGAGTCCCACGAAGAAATCTGCCGGCGTGTGATCTCGATCTGCGCTACGAAGTGGGCGGCAGGCCTCAGCGGATCGGAAGGGTCCACGTCCAGGAGCTCACGCTTCCGAACCTGGATAATCTCGTCCCATATGGCCTCGGCTTCGGAGGCTGGCCACATTCTTGCCAGCAAGCATGCCAAAAGATATACCACGATGGCCCCCGGGCCTGAAGTTGCGGCGGCCCAGATGCTCGTCGCATCCGGTCCAGTCCATTCGCTGAAGATGCCACTCTTGGCGGCGGTTGGACCGCCATCGGCTGATGCCTCCCGAATGATCTCGGACGCCCTTTTTCTATAGGTCTTGATGAGGTTGGGCGTGGAAGGAATGACGGAAGAAAACAGAGCCCCGAGCTTACGGGCAAAGATATGCTCGTTGCCGTTTTCGGCTGCATCGCGGCGGCGTCGGGACAGGCACTCCCCCAGCGCCCGATACTCGGCCGGAGCCTCGAATTTGCACAAAGAAAAGTCGAAGTTAAGATTGGCAAGCGTGAGAGTAGTCTCCTGTGTGGCCGCGACCGCAGCGGCGGTGAACCTGCCAAGAGACGACATGGGAATTCGCCTCTTCGTTAGACAAAGGGCGGCCAGGTAGGTACGTTAGGTTTTTAGTCTTGGTTCGTCGTTCGAAAGGAGTTGGGAAAATACCTCAGATTTGCGTGCGAGCTGCAATATCTCCCGATGCACCATGACGTCGGGATTAAAGAGCTGGTGTCAAGTCGCACAGAAAGCTTGGAACTGTTGGCCAAACCACCTCTCTGTTTCGAATCAGTTGGACCATGGAGAAGCGACAACAAAGGGCTGTTGCATACGTGAGAAAAACGCAACCTTGGACAGAACGCCATCCCATAGAAACAGTCTATGATATCTTAAGAAATGTAACGCAAATCTAGTTGCTGACCGTGGGCGCAAAGACAAACTCTTCAAGCTCCTTGTACGCCTTCTCCAGATCCTACAAACTGTCAGCACCCAACCCTCGCTCGCGAATCTCAGGAACACTCACCTCATTAACAATAATCCTGTCATGCACACCCTCAACCTTGGAGTAGTCCAACTCAACCTTAGCCTGCTTAAGGCGCTTCTGGATGGACTCCTCCTTCTCGGTGCCGCGCGAGCGCAGGCGGCGTTCCAGCTCCTCCTCGGAGGGCGGCGCAATGAAGACGTAGCGGGCGGGAAAGCCCGAGGCCTTGATCTGCTTCACGCCCTCAACCTCAATATCCAAAACAACGATCTTGCCCTTGGCGGTCTGCTCCTCGATCGTGGCCTTGGAGGTGCCGTAGAGGTTGCCGCCGAACTCGGCGCTGTATGGGGTCGTGTCAGCAGTCGCGCGGCGGTGATAGTGGGTGTGGGCTGTTCGCGTACTTCTCCAAAAACCCGTTCTTCTCCTTCAACGCCACAAACTCGTCGCGCATGACGAAGTGGTAGTGCACGCCATTGCTCTCGCCGGGGCGGGGCCCGCGGGTGGTGTGCGAGACGGAGAGGGTGAAGGTGTCGGGGTGGCGCTACGTGGGGTGTGTCAGGAGGCGCGATCGCAGATGGAGGTGGGAGGGCGTACTTGGAAGAGAAGGTTGTAGAGCGTCCCCTTGCCGACGCCCGAGGGGCCGGAGATAACGACTGGGCGGGGATCGCGAACTGGGAGGGGAAGGAGGTCAGCGTGGGCGAGGAAGGGAGGAGGGCGGTGGCAAGAAGAGAGGAGGAGTTCAGTCTTCTAGAAGGAATCTCAGAACCCACCAGGAGCCATCGTGGAAGCAGACGAAAAGCACGAGTGAAAGACTTTGAAGCACGAAAAGAGTGGACGGCGCATTTTCGCGATGCGACGCCGCGGGAAAATGCCTGACCCGCGACACTTCGAGGGGTCCAGTGGAGCGGTGGAGCCGTCGCCGACAGTGTGGGGTGACTCCACATGCACATGATAAATCAGGTAGTATTGATCAGGGTTAGGGTCACATTTTCCTCCAACATCAGAGCTGCCTTCCAGTTTGACGAAAGAAAAAAGTTGCATCAACACAAGGACGCGACTTTCAGAACAACATTTCCTTTAGCCAAGAAAAGCCAGTGCTCGGAGCTATTTACATCACACTCTAAATCATATCCATCCCTGCGCCCAAATCAAGCATCCAACCCCTTCCCTAGACCTTCACACCTTTCTCAGTCGCCTTCCCCTCCCCCTTCTCATCTGCCCCCTTCTTCGCCCCCGGCACCGTCTCATAACAAACCCACCCCTCCCCCAACTCAACCACCGCGCTCCTCGTAAAAATATGATCCCCCCCTTTCCACCCCAGTTCCGCATCAATCACCCCCGCCTTGAACGCCACAACAGGCTTCATCGTCTTCCCATCCGGCGCCACCCCAGCGTTAAATATCCGCACGCCGCATCGCGGGCAGAAATAGCACCGTTTTGTACCGCCGCTGTCGGTGGGGTGCTCGAAGACCGCGAGCTTGGCTTTGAGTGCGGCGGGCAGTGGAAAGACGAGGTCGGTGGGGAAGTAGACGGATGTGCCGAAAGCTGAGCCAGATTGAATCCGGCAGGTTGTGCAGTGGCAGAAGGAGAGGTTGAGGGGGGTGGGGGTGGGGGTGGTGAAGGTGATGTGGCCGCATTGGCAGGAGATGGGGAGCCCCGAGGGGGCGGATGGGTTGGGGTCGGCCATCGTGGAGTGGGTTGGTTGGGTTGATTTGTGAGGAGTTGAGTTGCGATGTGGCGGATTGGGGAATATATATGCGGTGCGGGGTGGTTGGAGATGGTGGCAGGGAGAGAGCCACATGAGATATCCTGCAGGACGAGATCGGTAAGTGAGACGAGCGCTTTGGAATCACTCTCAATACGTGACACCATGGACGTAAGACGGTCCTACGGTTAACTCGAAACAGGAAAGGCGAAGGTCATCTTCTTCAAACATACCCCTCTACAACAACGATCAGATTCCAAATCTTCAACCACAAACGCCAAACAATGCGGGTATCCAAAATCAGAGCGCTATCCCAATCCCCAAACCCAAGCTTGAGCTACTACGCCCCCCATCCCTCACTATTCCCGCCACCGCTAACCCCCCATCACCCTGTCTTGGCACCTGCCTCGCATGATAATACCCGCCAAACTCCTGCGGTAATTCCGGCTCCGCATACCGCATCCTGACCGCTTCCGCTGACGTGAGCCACGACATCTCACCAGCCCTGGCGGGAGCGAGCGGGCTGAGGGGGGTTGAGGCTAGGTCGGCCTCGAGATCGACATCTTCGGCAATCGTCTCAATTTTGGTTTCCTCCGGGCAGATATCGAGCGCATCCTCGCTGGCGTTGTACGTTGTTAGATCGGGGATGGGGTTGACGCTGCGTGGACCCATGCCGCGGCGTGGGTTTTTGTTTTCGTAGATGAGTTTGGCCTTGCCGTTTGCGCTGTCGGTCAAATTGGAGTTCTTAGCTGATGCCCGCGTGGATCTCAGAGTGCCGATCACTGGTCGGCATAGGCGTGCGATGAGAGGTGAGATCATGGGCATGTTGGAGGTGATTACGGCGACGAAGGTTTCTCGGACGGCCCAGGATCCTGCTTTTTCGGCGCCGTTGATCGGGTCCTGGAATAGGACGCAAAGATTAGCCAATGCGATGAACGTCGAGGAATGGGGGCCCACGAACGGTAAGGATGAGAACACATCGCAGTACGCCCGCCGCTGTGACGAAGATACCGCCAGAGAAGAGAAGGATGAGGCCGGCTTTCTTGAAGGGTCTGAGCCGGGATCGCCAAAATAGAGGGATGGGGATAGTGAGGAGATACATGTCCGTCAGGACGTTCAGCACGACCGTGACGAGAACATCAATCCTAGATATCGCCGGTTGGCAAAGGTCTGTGGTTTAGTCAGTCTTGTGCTGATGAACAGGGCTGGGCAGGGGCACAAACTGCCTGGATCGGGGTTGATTTGCCAGTTCTTGTGAAAGGGTCGGCACCCCAGGATGATGGAGAGGAACACTGCCAGCCAAGTGACTCCAATGAGCACGAAACCAGCGTACACACGTTTCTGGAAGCCAAGGCCTTCCTACAAACAACGGATTAGCGACCCCTGCCCCAACATTGCGAGAGAGAGGCATACCGTGAGGCGGAGATAGAAAGTACACATGGCCGCCTTGATGGTCCACAGGAGGAAAGTGTATGTTGACCAGCCGGCGACCTGAGTCTTGGAGCCGCTGACCCTACATTGTTGTCAGAGGGAAGGTTTCTCCGCCGGGGGGTGGGCACCTCTTACCGCAACCTGAACTCCTCGCTGTTTGGATCCAGCAGCCGCCGCTGCTCATCCGTCATGCCATTGTTGGCAAGCCCATGCCAAAACGCTCCAACTGAGTAGGCGAGATATGTTTCGATAGAGTAGGCCACCTGTTGAGAGGGTTAGCAACGATTCAAGAAGAGATCGTTGGGCTGGGACGTACAGCGGCCACTACCATGAAGTAATCATCCACGTGGAGCCCCTTCAACCCGGCTGTTGATATCCTCACGTACAGCCGGAGGCCGATAATGAATAAACCAACCCCAAGTAATGAGAAGGCCTCTGTTACGAACGAATACATCTCGACAAATGGTCCTCATATGTCTTGGCAAAGAGCAGAGAGCGCTGCGGTGATGCCTCGCATTTTGAAGCTGACATCAACATTGTGGTTCCTCCGCCAAGTTCGCCGCAAGAACGGACCGTCTCGAGACCGCGGTCGACCTCGGCGCTGGAGATGGTCATTGACAGGGAGCAAGCATTGCACATGGGAATGGATGCGGGGAACTCGAGAAGGCGAGGGTACAGCTTCTGGACGTTAACATTGGATTGTAACATGGAGGATGCTGGTATTTGAACTTTGCCACGCCATCCGCACGTGTTTCAGGGAACGAGCATGGATGAGAGATAGTGTATTCTGATCAGCGAACAAGGCTTTTTCGACTCCCATCGGGTTGGAGAGAACGTAAACATCTTGGATTGAAAAGCAATTGTTGAGAAAGAACAAGAAATTCCACGGTAAGTAGAGAAAGAAAAGGAGGACGGGCTAGGCCAGATAGAAAGGAGCAAACAGATGCCATAGGTTAAATGCTAGGTGGTTTGTTATTCAAAGGCGGATTTGAACAAAAGGCATCATCAGAACGCCTTTCAAAACAAAAGTCCAGGATTTATCTAGAGTTCTATCACTGTTTCCATTGTGCGTGTGAGTTAAACATTGGCCTGAACACTTTCCTAAAGACAGAGAACAAGACCTGCTTTTAAGGGAACACAGCACGCGGCCTAGTTTAAGCACAGCTTGGATCAGTAATCCCGTAGACCAAATCTTCGAGCGCTTGCAAAATCGAGTGCTTCTCCAGGACACCGAATTGTTTACTCATCAACCCGTCTCACACACTAATCGATCCGACTCGCTCGTTCGTGTTGCTCTCAGCCAGGGCCTCAGGGACCACATACGTCACCTTTCCGTCAAACGGGGGACAAGACCCCACAATGCTTGGAACAGAGTTGGTGCGGAGAATAGTGCGGAGATCAGCTCCCGAACCGTTTTCTAGAACACCAAAATGCCACCGAACCAACAAGCATCCAGAGTTCGGAGACACCGCCGATTCGTTCTGGCTTCAGGGATTGAGCTTTCCGAGATGTCCAGGGTCAGCGAGCTGTCAGCATTTGCAATCATGGAGATGACCCATCCTCAATCTCCAACTCCCGTACGCACTCTTGAGGCACCCTACCGAGTCGGGGTTGAGATAATCTGAACCTTGACAACAGGGAAGATGCCATTTCTTCACAGAAATAGCACTCTGACCATTGGTCATTGAATCAATTAAAGTCGTTGCCAACCCTCGGCTCACCGGCGGCCGCAATGTTCACTAATACGACCCTAGAGATGTTTCTCGGCCTGTCTACACGTGGCGGGGTCGTGCCTGGAGCTCGACTCAGAGCTTTACCTTGACCTAGATCCAGACCTTGAGCGGCCCGAGCGGACCGATCTGGATGCTCCAAAACAAACCAATGCTTAGGATAGGGAGGCAAATCCCACCTGGCGCGGAGATGGGGCAATGCCTGGATGGTGAGCACCAACAGGGTTGTCAAGGGGTGAACAGGAAGCTCAAAGGTCGAGAACCACGAGAAGAACTTGCCGTTCACTTCCTGAAAGGGAACGGTTTCCGATTTAAGACGCGAAAGATTTACAGGCACCATTGTTCCAAACCAAGTCTTTCTAGACGATAAAGGTGCTTGCATCTTATGTGCGGGGACCATCTCGTCTCTCCTTCACCTTTTCAACCTCTTCGCTTCCGCGGACTGACCACATTTTTCCGACCACACCTCACCAACGAGAAAGACGTGGACGTTTTTCACCTCTTCGACTAGAGAAGACTCGTCGCCAACTATGGAGACGCTCAATCTCGTCGTGATTGGAGCTGGTGGGTAGCTCATCTCCGTCTGCTCAACACCACGACTAAGACATCACAGGCATCTTCGGCCTGGGGGTCGCAAAGACTTTCCACCAGCTAAACCCCGAAAAGAGCCTGGCAATCCTGGATTCCAATCCAACCATCGGCGGCGTCTGGGGCCAGGACCGGCTGTACCCAGGACTCAAGACCAACAACATGCTTGGGACGTTCGAGTTTCCCGACTTCCCCATGGACAGCAAAACCTACGGTGTCAAAACCGGAGAGCACATGACCGGCGAGGTTATGTTCAAGTACCTTACGAACTATGCCGAACGCTTTGGAATAGCCGACAAGATCCGCTGCGGGACCGCGGTTCTCACCGCCGAGCACCAAGACGGGCTTGAAGGTGGCTGGAAACTGAACATTAGAAAGGACGGCAAGCAGAGCCAAATATTTGCGCGGAAGCTGGTCATAGCTTCTGGGCTGACCTCTGAGCCCTTTCTGCCGCACATCGACGGTCAGGAGACGTTTGGGGCTCCCATCTTCCACAGCAAGGATTTTGTCAAGTACACTGACTCTTTCGAGTCGGCCAAGTCTGTCACCGTATTTGGTGGGACGAAGTCGGCCTGGGACGCCGCGTATGCGTATGCCTCCAGGGGAATACAAGTCGATTGGGTGATTCGGGGTATGTCCTTTCGGATGTGGTGAATGGTCTTGAGACTGACACTTCCATGTTTAGAGAGCGGCCATGGTCCGTCGTGGATGGCGCCCCCTTACGTGACGCCGTTGAAGAGATGGCTTGAAAAGCTCGTTCGTAAGTCTTCTTGATGCTCATCTGGTTGTTCCCAGTTAACCATGCGCAGACACACGTTTACTCACATGGTTCAGTCCGTGTATCTGGGCCGACGTTGGTGGCTACATGGGAATCCGCAACTTCTACCACGGATCTGCCATCGGCCGTACTATAACGAATGCTTTCTGGTACATCTTGGGCAATGATGTGCACACACTGAACAATTTCGACGCCCACCCCGAAACCAAGAAGCTCAAGCCATGGAGCAACCCCTTTTTCGTGGCGTCCACCTTCTCCATCCTCAACTACCCAACCGACATCTTCGACCTGGTCCGCGACGGCACGATAAACGTCCACATTGCCGACATCACCGGCCTCTCGCCTCGAACAGTCCACCTCTCCGACGGCACCAAAGTCACCACCGACCTTCTCTACTGCGCCACCGGATGGAAGCACGTGCCCCCGGTCAAATTCCTCCCGGAGGGCATCGAAAACGAGCTTGGCCTCCCCCACGCCCCAACCGAGGACTCTCTCTTCACCCCAGACGCAGTCGCCGAAGCTGACGAGCACATCCTCTCCCGCTTTCCGCGTCTCAAAGACCAGCCCGTGCAAAACAAGAACTTCAACCCCCTCACCGCCACCGAGGGCGTCTCAACAACCGACCAGTTCAGCCCCACCAACACCACCCTCACCCCCTGGACCCTCTACCGCTTCATGGTGCCTCCCTCCGCCCGCCTCCTCCAAAACCGCGACATCGCCTTCGCCGGCATCCTCATGAACTTCTCCACCTGCATGATCGCGCACGCCCAGGCCCTCTGGATAAACGCCTACCTGACCGACCAGCTCCCTGCGTCGGTTCTGCCACCACTCAACACCAACCCTTATTCTCCCCCCACCACCACCACTTCCACCCCTACCCCCACAACCCCTTCAAAAACAAAGGAAACAAAGTCAATAACCGACATCCGCGCCGAAACCCTCCTCCACGCCCGCTTCGGCAGGTGGCGGTACCCAGCAGGACACGGGCATCAGTTTCCCGACTTTGTGTTTGACGCACAGCCGTATGTGGATATGCTGGTGAATGATTTGGGGCTGAAAGTGCATCGGAAGGTGGGGTGGTGGAGGGAGGTTGTGGAGCCGTATGGGGTGGGGGATTATAGGGACTTGGTGGGGGAGTGGGTTGGGAGGGGGGAGGGGAGGGGTGGGGGGGAGGTGAAGGTTATGTAACGTTATGGTCGTGTGAGCTGCGGTGGCCAGTGTTGGAACAGCAGGGTGGCTGGTCGGGAGTGATGGGTCACCAGAAGATGGAGCAAAATAGACAACAAAAGGGCTCTCGCGATGGGTTCAACTGATCATCTCTTGATTCATTGATCGGTCTTCTCTTCAGTCTTCCAGGAGAGGGGTTTTTGACAAGGGGCTGAGCCCAATAGGGCCTAATGTCTAACCGCAATTTCGGC
Organism: Chloridium humicola; assembly: GCA_027569505.1. NCBI lineage: Eukaryota > Fungi > Ascomycota > Sordariomycetes > Chaetosphaeriales > Chaetosphaeriaceae > Chloridium > Chloridium humicola. The sequence goes on along the minus strand of JAPDFF010000132.1, from coordinate 26,408 downwards.
CCGGGGACCCGGTGGTTCTGACAGCCAGTGATGGGTTGTAGGTTGTGGTGTTTTGTTGTTTTGCTTTTGCGGGATGTGGTTGATGTGGGGGTCGGTTGAGCTGGGGTGTATTGCCGTGTGTGTCATCATTCATGTAGGCCTCGTTTTGTGTGATGTTCCGAAGAGTTGACAAGCTGAATGGTATGGGGTCGGCTTGATCTTGGATATCTAGGGAAGCAAGCAATCGTTAACACCAGAGTCATTGAAGTGCCCCCTTCCCTGTGTGCTGATGAAGTCAACGGGTATGTCGCCATTATTTACTCCGGCTCAGGCGCCGATGTTCGTCAGTTACAAGCCAATGACGGTAAAAAAGCACCAGTTTCTAGACCCAAAATTTCGGAACAAAGAAATCTTGCAATGTCTCACCTCATCTTTGTCTTCCGCGACGCTTGTTGGCTCTGGCCTGTTTGTTCACGACGCCGGCCCCGCGGGCCGCATTAGGATCAAACATTGAACAGCCTCCTTGTTCATCCCCCAAGAGAGTCAATCCAATGACTGCGGAAATTGAAGGTGGTCTACGGAGACGCTTCCAAATGAGTTTCATGCTGAAAAGAACTCGGGCGAAATTAGACAGGAGCCGGACAAACAACCTGGAAGCTGTGTCTCGCCCCATGGGGAAGTGGGCCCCAGATCGCCAAGCCGGCAGATCTCAGCCTTGAGGGCGGAGATGTCCGGGCTGCCAAGACTACGACTTCAACGACATGCGATGTCGCTGATAATGGGCAAGCGCTGGTTGTTTTGTTGCCCTCCATCAAACCTGCGCCTCATAGCCTGCCATGCCATCACTCGAGCTCAACTCCAAACTCCCACGAGAATATGAGCCAATGTCAATTGCAAGTCGCGACGAAACCTGTCCCAATGGCAGAAAGTGCAGACACGACTCGGAGCATACGGTCATCTAGCGAGTTTGCTCTCGCGGCATCATTTTCGATGACAGAGTCAATTGTGCAATAACATTTTGCTTGGACGCTGGAGGTGTAAGTATTGACAGAAATGGGGAAGGGAAAATGATCGGTTGTGAGTGTGGGTGGGGACAGCCCAGGGCCCAAAACACCAAAAAGAGATTGAGAAAGAAAAAAAAAAAGATAGGAGCTTGCTTGCTGGCCACCCCCAGAACCCTCATGCCCCCAGATCGTAAACGGCGCCACAGACGTACCCTGTCCGCGGTAGTGGCCACCGAAATGACCCTACAAATGCCAGAATGAAAATTGCCATGGACCACCGCCCACCCTGGGAGTCGAACCCGGGATGCCAGAGTGGTGGCGGCCCGCAACCGGGTGTGCGCCATAATACCACTTGGCCAACTAGCAAGTTTTTGGTTGTTGAACACCAGACATTCTTTCTTGTTTATTAGGGCAGTGTGACCGAGGAGCCTTAGGCAGCTTCTTTCCCGCCATTCCTTTGTCCCCAGTTTACAAGACACCTGTTCAACAACCAGCACTCCCGGCATGTTCACTCCTTCCGAGTCAAACCCCAGGCCAAGTCGGGAAGCTTCCAAGAGAACAAAGTGCTCTCATCAGATTCTGGAACGGCGAGATCTTGTTGGCATGAGAATGGGGAAAGGGTTACCGTCAAGATGACTGAGTGGTCTGGTCCCAATGGCAGGAAAGAGGGCCCGCCGGTATTTAAGCTGGGGACGGGAGATTTTCGTCCCAACAGTCAATGTCTAGGATAGGAAATTTGGCACCACCAGCCACGACTCTATGGGCGTCGATGCTATAGTCGCAAGATGACGTTGAACTAGATCTCGGTGTTAGGCAACCGGTGGTTTAGTTTAATTGAAAGCATTGCGATCTGCCTTCGAACAGAACCGTTGGTTATGGGGGACTGTGTTGCTGGGAACAATGGGCCTGAAGGACAAAGCAACGGGGTATTACGGTTTGTGGCTGGTCCTTGGGAACAACCTTCAAATCCTGACTTTGAGAATTCAAGCTCTCTGCTCGCCATTTTCTTAACAGTATCCCACAATCACAACTCGAAGCAAGCTGGGCGCTGTGGCCTCGAGCTGTTGGCACGCGGTCTCGACGAACAACAATTGTGACATCTGCCGCTGCTTCTGGTTTATTAAACAAACAACAATGCTACATGACGGTAGAATTGGCGCAAAGGTGTCCTCTTCTTGCAATAGAAGAAACATCTAGGTCAATGGGGCATCCAGTCGAGGATGTTTGGGCAGCAGAAAAGGACAATAGAAAATTGATGGCCTAGAGGGCACGTCTGGCGCGTGCCATCCGAACTTGACCTCTTCCCGCCCTCCACTTTTTGGCTCGCAGGTCTTCCCAGATTTATTCTCGACCCAAGTTACCTCTCGCTCACCTGTTTCCTTGACTCTTTTCTCCCACGCAACTCACGAAACAGAAAGCTGAACCATCTCGACCGACTGCCACCCCGCCCACCATTTCTTTCCCGGCGCCTCTTGTTTGGTCCGCCTTTTTCTCGCGCCTCGTCTTCCCTCTTTTTTCCCGCCCTCTCTCGCGTCTTCCTCCCGCGCTCGCGTTCGCTGCCCTACCTGCTCTCTCTCCCACCAACACCGCGCGCGCACATCTTTCGCCTTTTTTTTTTTTTTTTCGGCCACCATCTTCGTCTGTCTTGTCCTCGTGCGCCCTCTCCCGTTTTTTTTGTTGCGGCCGCTGCCTCAACATTTCATAGAGAATTAAAGCCGCTCCGAGATCTTTTTGTGGATTTTCCCACCAGCTTTCCCGCCGTCTCGTCGACCGACTGTAACTTTAGACCGTGTTTTCTCACGTTTCGTCTTCCAAAGTCTAAAGGATTTGCGAGCCCAGACAAAAAAAGAACAAGCCAAGATGCCTTTCGCCCGCGCTGTCGACTTTTTGCGGTCGTGCCTCCCCAACAATGGCATGAAGTGGTAAGCAGGTCCCCTCGCGTCCTTCCCCTTGTGCTTCAACACCAATCGCATTTTCTGCCGGCGCACCGGCCGCCAGCCATCGCGCGCAAAACATTTTATTCTTGTCATTGCTCCATCGCCCCGTAGCCCTTTGCCAAGGGTTGATCGGCCACGAGCCCAATATCGCCTCCGTTCGTGGGCAACAAGTCCTCAAAGTCTCCCTACGTACGCAACGGTTTGGTGAATCCGCATTCGGCCTGTGCGAGGAGCGCAAATTTCATCCGCGGGCACTTGAGAACAGGCATAAGATATTCAGAACATTTGGCTGACATTGCGTGTTTCGTCTGCAGGACCGGCCAAACCAACGTCACCCACCGGCGCCGGGTGGACGCCCGCGTCGTGGCTGCTCTCCGGTCGCTCGGCATCCCGATCCGCCGGCGGGAGGTGCAGACCGAGCTGGCCGGTTTGGTGGAGCAGGCCACCGAGCTGGCCAGCATCGTGTCCACCCTGCCGGAGGACGTCGTGCGGCCGGAGTTCATCCATGGGCTCCACGACGAGACCCGCCTCGGCGGTCGTCTCTCGCTCGATGATTTCGAGCAACTGTTTTGCGCGCTCGTCCTGGCCCGCTACCGGTACAAGCGGGACCGGATGCTCGCGCGGTTGGTAAGTTTGGCCCCTTCGCTGTTATTTCTCACTCGCCCCCCTCGCGCATTGCACACACACACAAATCCTCGCTGTTGCAACCTTGGGGGTCCCCATCTTGCCGCTTTGGTGGGAAATCTTCTATCACAGCCACCGCCGCCATAGCATTTTTCCTCTGTCTTTCCCACCCTCACCTCTCGACTGCCCTGCGACGTCCAATTTCCGCCCAAGTTTCCCACCCCAGGCACTCCACACCCATCTCTCAGATCAAACACTCCTAAGAAGACCACTGCTGACCCCCCACTTTCACAGCCGGCCGAAAACCCGGCCACCCACAGCCACCTCGCCCGCGCCGTCGACGACTTCGAGTCCGCGGCGTGGTTCTGGTCGAACCCGGAGGCGTGCCTCGAGGACGACGTCGCCCGGGCGGAGCTCGCTGCCTCCGGCGACGACGAGGACGCCGAAGGGCCCCTCGGCAAGACCACCACTGCCGCGGCTCGCGTCGCGCACAACTTTGCTGCCGCTGCCGCCGCCGCCACCCCCAACGACCCGGCGTTCCTCTTCCTTGCTGCTGGCGTCGATGCCATGGAGATTGATGACAGCCAGGGCGCTGGGTTGGAGGGGGGGGATGCGATGGAGGTGGATGGGTAAGTTGTTGGGGGGTTGGTAGGGGGTGTCTGGGGATTTGGGGAGGAGGAACGTCTGGGTGGGATGGGGGTCTGTGTTTGGTTTTCTTTCGGGTTGTTTTCGGTTTTTTGGGGGGTTGGGGCTTGCCTGGGTGTGTTGGGAGGGAAGCTGGCGTGGGAATTTTGCTGGGGCTGGGGTGGGATGGGGTCTGTTTTGTCTATTTTTCTTTTCTTTCTTTTTTTTCGTTTTCCGTCTCTCTTCCCCCTTGTGTCTTCTCGTTCGTTTTTCTTCTTTTTGAGAAAAAAAACCACATCTTTGGGGATCGATTGCAGCCACCTTGTGCTTTCCGTGACTCGGCCAGCGCCACCATGCAGCTTGTCCGGCGGCAATTCATCGAAGTTGTCACGAATGTGTGGTTGGGATGCTCACACTTGGATAAGCGGTGTGTCTCCCTTCCTTCTAGCTCTAACTGATTTCATGGTGACCCATCTCCTCAGTGACGTTGTGAACTGAGTGTCGCAGGGAGCCCGGAGGTCATGTGGGTCGGTCCCGGCGTCCTCTCCGGGGAAGGTGGGGATTATGGAGTTGGCTGTGCGGCTCTTCCGGTGATACGGGCTCCCACGTGATGAAGCGTCCAAGGTCGCTCCTGCAACCTTACACACTTGCCTCTTCCAAACCACAAACTGCACAAAACTGGAAGACTGCCGCTACAAAAGCCGTTCTCAAAACATTTCCCTGTTCACAACCTCGTCCAGAAAACAAAGTGACACAATAAATCGCCTCGGCCACGGAGCCACGGAGTCACGGATCAAAAGGCAACCGATTACGTCATGGCTCCCCCGTGTCCAACTTGGTCGTTGACCGAACACCTCCTCGCGACAGAACAAGATCTGTACAAAGGAGCAACGCAACACCCCTTCCTGCTCGCCGGCGCCGAAGGCCGTTTGTCAAAAGACCTCCTCAGCCGCTGGCTCGCCAACGACAGACTCTACATCCATTCGTACATTCGCGCTGCGGGCAAGCTCCTCGCGTCCCTCGACCTGCCCCGTGAGATTCCGAAGTCGGAAGAAGCATTCGAAACGCGGTTGATGGATTGGCTGATTGAGTCACTCGTTGGAATCCGCAAGGAAGAGCGGTTTTTCATTGATGTTGCTGAGCGCTATGGGTTGGGGATTGAGATGCCCGTTGCTTTTCCGCCAGCACAGGCCGCACAGACAGCTGCGTCTTCGGAGCCCAAGTCTGGCTCTGATGACGAGAAGCTTCCCGGACTGAAGATGATGGAATCCATCTTTGCATCTGTCGGCACCCCAATCCTTCCCACCCAGAATTCGAAACTTCCGGGCTTGCGACTCGTTCAAACCCTCTTCACCTCAACCACCACCCCGCCACTCCTCCTCCCATGGCTTGAAGGCGCTCTCACATTCTGGGGCACCGAGCGCTGTTACCTAGACGCATGGTCATGGGCGCGAGCCCAGGCAGCGAACCCGGATCATGCCACGAAGGAGGACGCCGATGGCGGTGCGCTGCGCCGGGAATTCATTCCGAACTGGAGCAGTCCCGAGTTTGCGGGGTTTGTGGACAGGCTGGGGAAGTTGATTGACACTGCTGTGGCCGAAGCGCTGGAGGGAAAGCCTGAAGGGGAGGAGAGGGAGAGGGTGAAGGCAGAGATTTTGGGGAGGGTGGAGGCGAAGTGGAAGACTTTGCTGGAGGCTGAGAAGGCGTTCTGGCCTGATGTTTGAGGAGAACAGCGTCAGTAAAGATCGGCGATGGCATGCAGATGTTAGGGGTTTGGAGGCGGCAATGCTGCATACGACTCCATCTTGAGTAAATTACCCGTGCCGTGCTCCAATTTTTCTCGGACTCCCGTGAGCGACGGTTGAGAGTCCAGGGAAAGCTGAAGCATGGCACGGTATGCATACGACGGCCCGGGGGCTTCGGTCCCTTTCTCCACTCTCAGAGCAACGATGCCAACGAAACAATGAAGACTTGATGCAACCCAACTCGGACCTCCTGCGCCAACAGCCGGGCATTACGCTAAATAATGCTACGACATGTCCTGGAGCAGTAATAGTGCATGATCTATTGCCTGTTTTCGTCTCGGCGTGTACATGCCTGAGGGCATCGCTTTGAGCCACTACCACTTCAAGCAGGAACCGAGGAACACAACATTCCTAGGGTATTATCCAGGCCGATATTAACTTTCCCGCCTTTAATTTACAGCCCTTCTGGCCCATCGGAATGTGGACTTATCTGACAGTCAAGGAGTTGGCGAGCAAATAAATGACTGGGCGACGAAGCATCGCACGAGAAAAGGGATCGCCGGAGCTGATGGATCGTCGGAGCTGACGGATCGCCAGAGCCAACGGTGGAATGGTCGAGTTAGCTGGGTCAGCAGTTGCATTCATGCACTAGGGAGATTTCCAAAGTACCTCGTAAACTCTCCACGCAGTGAATTAGAAGAAAACACGAGCCTGTACCCATTGACAGCCTCCAGCACTCCCTTGTTTTACGGTTGCTTTGACAAAACGGTGGAGACCGCAAAGGTGACCAAATTTTTGGTAATTCTGGAGAAGCAATCCCTCTTCTTTGTAAGTAAAGAGGGCTACTCAGGAGTTTGATACCACCAGGCTGCTCGTCTTGGAGGACTTGGAAAGCTTAATCCCTCCGAAACACTACGCATCGACTGCCGAGCAATCAGATGATGAAGATGTCATATCGCAGGATCAATCACTCAGGATTCCACAAATGCCTTGACACCTTCTTCTTCCGGCTCAAAAATCACGGTACCGTGGGCGAACAAAGTGCGCAGGTCATCAGATAATGTAACCTGTTTATCCTGAGGAATATCATCCCTGTATGAGAATAACGATTCGGTCCAGAGGAACAAATCCGGATCCCAACGTGACGCGCTGCTGCGTTCGGTCTTCAGGTTGCTTTGCTGATGAATCTGCTTCCCAAATTAATGGTTATAATATGTTGACGGTTGATGAGTCCTTGGCTTGCCTAAGAATTGACTTGCTCAATCGATCTCAGGGAGAGGTATTTATATCAACTTCCTCCTCGCTCACCGAAAGACAATCTCCATCCCTTCAACAATCATCCAACTCATTCTCAACATTCAACTCATCCTCAACATGAAGTTCACTGCCCTCCTCGTTTCCACCGCCCTCGCCCTGTCGTCTGGCGCTCACGCCTGGACCAAGAATGGCGCGGGTGTCTGGGTCGCGAACGATACCTATTACACCATCAGAGGGAGTAAGTGGGCATAACCGAAGGCGACAAGATGGGAGCTGGAGATTAACCTATGACCTTGTAGTCCGTGTGCATGAGTCGTGCACGAGGATGAACGACGCGAACACAATCTACAACAACAATGAGTACTGCGCCTACTGGATTGATGGTGCCGGAAACATGTTCAAAGGACGTAAGTGTCTCTGTCTCTGGCTTTGGCGACGTGTGATGTGGGATGCTCAAAAGACAATTTTTCAGACTGCAAGCAGTCCGGAGCCACGGTCTACTGTCGTTGAAGTGGAGAGGATGTGGGAGGTTTGAACCTTGCACTACTTGGAGAAGGCTGAGGCGAGGGGTTCCCCAGGGCAAGCCTTGAGCCCGTATGGTTTCAGGTTCAGCGTTGGTTCTGTCAGGTACTGTTTGCTGCTAGGCATTGAAGCTTCAGGCTTTGTACAACTGTGGCGGGTTCTGATGTGTTATGAAACACGTTCAATTTCTTCAAATCCTCTCTCTAGTATTGGATGGATAGTATTGTCGCACCACTGCGCGGGGAATGAAACAATTGATTCAGCACCAAATATCACTACCAGGATGGAACTGTTCCAGGAAAAAATCTTTGGCTGGGCTGGGCCACGCAGATAGAAGAGGGGTAGATATGCGCCAACTCAGCGGTGGCTTGTTGCCCCCTGCGGTTCGACAAGTATTACTATTGCTGGCCAATTCAATCTCTCTCGGCTTGTTCCCTGATAACACTATTTGTATCATGACCTTGGTAGCCTCAAAATTGGCCTTATTTTCTCCTCTTCGTTTTTCCTTCCCAATGTTCCCTTTTATTTTCTTTCTTTTCTTTCTTATCTTTCGGACAGGGTTCTACCCCTTTTCGGCTTAGAGCAACCAAGGACTGGAGATTCGGTGCAACACCCCCTCGAGCAGCCATGCCCGCCCCCGCCCCCCCGGTCGCCTCAAAATTGGCGGCGCCGGTGTTGAGTGAGGACCTCGGACGCCTCATTTTGCAGTTATCAAACCCATGTCTAGACCGGCAGCGTTACCAAAGCCAGGAGGACGTTATCCTCCCTACTTTCAATCACCCATTCACAGCGCTGCTGGCTTGCCGGGATCTTCTCGAGTATATGCTGGACGCGTCCGACAGCCAACTCCCGGGGGTCCTGGGCGATGAGTCCAATAGTCGAGGTTTCTTGGGCCACCTACCCTTGACGAGCCAGCTCAGACTCGAGGTCAGAGAACTGTTGGAAATTCTCCAGACCGAACTATCACACCGAGACGATATGGCTCGGGATGGACTGGTTACCTTTGATGACCTGCCCACTCTCTTCGCTCGTGGGACCATACTTATCGGCTCAAAGGAAGAACGCGTTGAGCAACTTGTCGAGGTCTCGTCCTGCGACATGGCATTAAACTGCTATGTCGTCGACGTTTGGTGTTTTAGGTGGGATGGTTATGCTTTCTCTAGGACGAGCCGCCGGTTTCTAGTCGAGGTAATTACAGCGGGACACGGCCCATCGGCGGCTTGGCCTACCAACCCCTCGTTGGAATCGACAAGGAGCTGACGAGAATGCAATTACAATGGTATATTGGTCGAAACAAGCTATCTACGCAAAATTCGAAAATGTTGGATCTGGGAGGCGCAACCTACCCCGTCTGCACCTGGCGAACCCAACTCTATGGTATGTCAATCCAGGTACCCGATTATTGTATTCCCCATTACTTCCGTTGTGACTGAAAACAACCAGGCAGCCGAACCTGTTGTCCTGGATCCAGAACGCTTTGCTCTGGCTCAGGAAGAAGGGTCAGCCGTGCGGCCGACCTTCGACTGTTATTGTTCAAGATGTAGGGGCCGGATACATTTTGATGAGCTCTTGAGCAACCCCAGATACCTACTCCTTGCACCGACAAGGGTGGAGGGATTTCTGCTCGAGACTAAGAAGCGGGCTACCTTTGACATTCGGGACATCTGTTCTACGAGCAACCAGAAGACACGATAGCCCTGGAAACAGTTTACGCCGACAGGGCTCTGGCTTCTTCATTGAAGCAGGAGTTCGGCAGTTACTTTGAGAGGCGCCAGATGTTTCTGAAGCGCAAGAGAACGGGTGACAGCGTTGGCGACTTTGGTCGGGGTATAGCCTTCCACTTTTACGGTATGCCCTTTTCTCTTTTCCTCTTTTCTTGTTCTCACCTTTTTTTTCTTCTCCTTAACCCCCTTCCCTATTTTATCTTTTCTTTCGTTCCCAGTTCTCTCTTTTTCTCCTAGTGGCAATAGTCAAAAGAGTAGACTCAATGTCTAGCTAGCCCTATCAGCAGTCATTGACTAGTCTGGGTAGGCGGCCGTGGAGTTGGAAAGACGTTTCTCGCAACATCACTGGCAGCACACTGTAGATGCCCTTTATTTACTTAGGTCCCGCGGACATGGGAACGCATTTCAAGCCTTTTGATCAAAGCTTCTCGTTATACTCGGATATCAGTTTTCGTTGGGGCGCTATTCTCATTCTGTAAGAGTGTTCCTCGCCGTTTCATGTTGGTAGCTAACAGCACAAGCGTTGAGGCGGATAATCTCCTGCAGGCAAGAACAGTAAAAATTTCTGGTGCAACACCAGGTGTGTAGTATCTATCGTTTTCGACGCCTATAAGCTCTAACTAACGTTATAGGTTTATTGACACTGGATAGCTCTTATAAATAGGCTGCCCATCTTTCAAGGGGCCATCATCTTTATCACGAACTACATCCAAGGATCGGATCCTGCACTTTCTGTTGGAACCAGCGGTAGTTTGGTAGGCCAATTGAGGGTCAAATAGAGGGCACTTGCAAAGGGAACGGCGATCAGGTTGTTCACTGCTTCAATTGACTGGATGCTGCAGTTGTTCGTTGTAGTTGTTGTTGTTGATCTTGATCATGATGTTGAACGTTGGCAGATTGCGCTCAACGTTCGGTAGTTTGGTTCCCCTGAGTCACGTGACCCTGAGGACTGGGGCCGCAGTTTGGCCCCAGTTCTGACACTTTCACCATACATTCGCTCAATTGAATCTACCCCGCCATCCCCAATCCAGATGTTGAACATGTTTTCTTTCTACATCGACCAGCTCGAACCAAGTTTTGTGGAATCCAGGCACAAAATCCTTGCTTGGGTCGAGGGCGCTGCGGCGAGCTCGCTGCTATCAGCGAGGGAGGCTCGAGGAATCTTTCATGACACTGTTGACCAAGCAAAGACTGAGGGCCGAAACCTAGTCTTCCGCGATATTGTCAACAGATATACGGCGAAGACTGGACGACAAGATGAATGGGACCCGGTGACAGACAATGAGTCGCCGTATGGCGACGACGGTGGAGGGGAATCTCTGATACCGGAGATTGCTGAACTCCTGGAGCTGAGGTTTTGCATCAACTCCTTGATTCCCGACGACGGGCGTTGTCCCTTACATTCACCAAGTCATTCTACTTGTCTCTCAGTTCACTTCCTGATTGAGAACGGAAAGAAGCAATTACACTGCGCAGCCAGCTCACGAGTCGGTTTATAGGTAAACTCATGGTAACGTACATTATAAGCGAGTGACCCACTTTCTCCCCGACGTGTGGGGACAGGCAACCAAGCGGTCAAAGTGGTGATGGTGTCTGTCTTGTTCTAACGGTGGGTGTGGGAAAATCCCTCAGGTGCAGGTGGAGGGAATGCCTGGAACGCACGGGCCAGGTGGGCGCAGTCCCACGCCACACGACGCGACACTCTTCCACTCAACAACAATTTTTCCAACTATCAAAGATGCCCTCTACTTCGAAAGAATTCCAGATAATCTTGGCCCTCCAAGCGCTCCAAAACGACGAGAATCTAAGCGAACGAGCCGCAGCTAAGATCTATGGGGTCAATCGTAGGACTTTAGGGCGTCGACGCGCTGGCCACCCTGCACGACGCGACACCACGCCCAATTCGAAGAAGCTTACCTAATCCGAAGAGGAAGCTAACGTTATAGTTCAATATATTCTTGAGCTGGATGCGCGATCTTTTCCACCAAGACTACATGGTATGGAAGATATGGCCAACCATCTATTACGCGTATACGACGCGCCCCTTGTCGGCAAGCTCTGGGCATACAACTTCGTCAAACGCCAGCTATAGCTCCGGACGTGTTATACGCGTAGATACGACTACCAGAGGGTTAAGTGTGAGGATCCGAAGGTCATTGTCGAGTGGTTTGCCCTCGTACGGAACACTAAGGCCAAGTACGGTATCCTGGACGATGATACCCATAACTTCGACGAAGTAGGGTTTATGATGGGCATCATCTTCGCGGGCATGGTGGTCACGACCTTGGATGGCTGTAGCAAGGTAAAGCTGGCCCAGCCTGGCAACCGCGAGTGGGCAACTGTCACAGCCCCACGGTACGCAGAAAGAAGTGGCGGAGAGCTGCGAGATGGAGGCACGAGTCATGGGCGAGGTCCCTGCATGAGCATATATAATACAGGGCCACTGATCCGCGAGAGGAGGGGTTTCTCCTCTTCGAGGATCAGTCTCTTGTATGCAGCCGATGCAAATGGGAGACTCTTGTTGATACGCACATCTTCGATTCATCTTTGACACATCTGCGATGCTAGTGTTGATGCTACCTCTCTTGACTTGTCCAGAGTATCCTGTTACACCCGTATACCTACCGCCTGGAACTCCTAGCCTCGATAAAGAACTACCCTATGTTCCACGTTAGCCTGCTCCGCCCTATAGCTAATAACCACTTGCCTGGTCAACGACAAGACCCCCTACTACTAGTAGAGGTCGATGGTATTAAGGAGTTTGAAGTTGAAGAAGTCCTAGATTCCCGACTGGACCGCCGCGGCCAAGGTGGCCGTCCCTGTCTGAAGTATACGGCCAAGTAGGCTAGGTACGACCAACCTGGCGAGGTGCCCACTGACCATATAGAACATACGAAGGAGCTTGTCCGCAACTTCCACCGTTGTTACCCCGACAAGCCCGGCCCCTGACCTAGGAGTGTGCGTCGACGGAGCTTCGCACCTAGAGGGGGGATATTGTCACGGCGGTTCACGCCATGCCTATCAGAACTTACAAGTGGAGCGTGCTGCACGGACCACTGTAGGTTGAAGACCTTGTACCTCGCTGTCGTCAGACCTGTATGTAGCTCTTTGAGCTACGTCTTGACTATCAAGCCTGCCCGTACCGACGGAATAGAGCCCGAGACTATAGCTCAGCCTGAATACACTGTCATTGAACCACCTGCCTGTCCCGCCCGTAACACTCCCTTACCGTCTAGCAAGCGGCACTATTCCGCGTCTCCAACCAAAGCCGGCAGCTGTATACTACCAAACCGGGTGCACCGGCGTATCATCCTTTCCGACTATAGGATTCCTATCCAGAAAGCGGGCTCTCGACAGGCGCTGCTCGGTGCACTGGCCGACTGTATCGAAGGACACGAGTCGCTACGGCAAAAAGCCGGCCTCCTCCACCGAGACATTTCCATCGGTAATCTCATGGTAGACAAGGACAACCGCGGGTTTTAAATCGACCTGGACCTCGCCATCCACGAGCAGCGTGTTGGTGCCTCGGGAGCAAAGGGAAAGACCGGCACGAGGGCGTTTATAGCGATCGGGGCGCTCCTGGGCGAGCAGCACTCGTTCATGCACGACCTCGAGTCGTTCTTCTGGGTGCTGTTCTGGATATGCGTTCATTGCGACGGCCCTGGCGAGGGCAAGGTTGTGGCCCAGTTTGACAAGTGGAATTATGCCGACACGGAGGAACTTGCAAAGTTGAAGCTAGGCACAGTGTCTGATGCAGATATTTTCTGCAAAACTACGGAGGAATCCTTTACCAAGCACTATAGGCCGTTAATTCCCTGGGTGAACACACTACGGAAGGCGGTATTTCCAGGCGGTAGGAGATGGAAGAGGGAGGATACTTGAGGAAGCCGGCAAGGATCCGAAGGTAGTGGCGGAGGCATAGCCTTGTAAATTTGTGCTCGTTGCCATAATGCTTCTATGAAATCGCATCGATCGTCACTCTCGTCCTACGACCAGCCAAGTTTGGCGCGTACGCTCCCGCAGAGCCGGCAGCGCAAAAGCCCATCCCTTCTGATCTCGCCCTCTCTTCCTGGCCCCCGCTCCCTTCGTGCTCGCAAACTATGACGGGCTAGGCCCGTTGTAACCTCGGTGACCCTCGGCCTATACACGTACGGGCGCACGTGACAGCTGCATGACAAAAGGCTATCCTCGCGTCTCCTGTCTTTAGCGTTCTCTCCTTTCTTCTTCATTCGAAGCAATCAAGTCATTCCTCCCACGTCTTGTGCATTCATTCTAGCCAACGCGTGGCCCGTTACACAAACCCACCAGCAAAGCAACAACCAACACCGACTACCTCGCCGTCGACTACCCTGCACGCGCCCTGTAGTTCTACTTTCCTATCGTTGGTTTCCCTCGCCTACCGTGCGCGTGCGCTCTCTTCTCCCACCCTCTTCACCACTGTAAACCCCGCCATCGCGTCGCGAGCTGCTACAGGCCTCGGCCGCTCGAGTCTTTTGCCATCACATCTTAAGGTTAGGGTTAGGGTTACCCCTTTTCTCGTTCCTGTCCCCGTTTTCGCGTTCCCGTTCCAGCAGCCCAACAAGGCGCAGTCAACCGCCAACACAGACATACAACAGACATCTTTTGTCCTCAAAATCGCCCTTTCCGGTAATAGAACGTATCTCGGCGTCACGCATACCAAGAACACAATCAAGATGACAAACGATGATACCACCGCGAGGGGTAAAACCATGGCAGGTAATGATACTGTGGCAGAAGACGCCACCATCATTGCGGCGGACAACGACACCATGACAGACAGCGAAATTGAGAGCCAGCACAGTCGCGTCGGGAGATACTGGGAAGAGCCCGGCTGGGAAGACGAATGTACGTAACAATATCTATTGATTTTGACCCTTTCTATACTGCCACTTTGCTCCCGAACTGCCCTTGAGCGACCCCGACACACAACTCAATGACTGACGTTGTTGGCAGGGTCATCCGAAAACGACGACTACACTTCCGACACCTCGGAAGGCCGGGCGGGGCTCGCGCGCCGCCAGCGCAGGCTCGACCTGCTTGAGGCGGAGCGAAGAGCGAGGTTTCCCGCCGTCGCCTACGAGATCCCCCAGACGCTCTACGAGAAAGCCGAGAAGCACAACGACGATCTAACCGACGACGAGCGCGCATTGTTCCTCAGCCGCGGCGACGTCGTCGGCAAGGCCCTCGCCCATCCGGACTCGCTCACGCCCGAGGAGATCCACACAGTCATGGCCTGGGCACCCCCGGATGAAGCGCGCGAGAATATCCGGCGTGCGACAGGGGGGAGCTTGAGCGAGCCTGCTGAGATCTGGGCCAAGATCAAGCTGGGACCGAGACACTGCACCGTCAAAGAGTGCTATCTCGTGATGATGTGCCGCTTCCACGACAAGATGCCGGACATTTGGGATGGGGCGCTCGACGGGCCTGGCTACAAGGAAGCCGCCAACCTTGTTTTTGCCCGGCACTTTTACCCTGAAGGACAGGACGCGGTAGTGATGCCCTCGGTTCGGGCAAAGTTGCCCCAGATCTTCGTTATGATGATGTTCTCACTGGTGATGGAAGCGCTCAATACACACTTTCGGGATAGGGGGTCGAGGCTCGCGGTCATAATGGCACTCCCTGCCTTTTTGGCCTGGACACTGGCGCCCGTCATCTCGATGTGGAACATGGCAAAGAATCCGCCGTCGCCAAACCTCCAGAGGCCCCAGGATGGTCCAAACCAAGAGGCTCCGGAAAATGAACTATCACCGTATTCACCTCGCATCCGCAGACAGATGCTCGACAAAGACATCGAAGAGCTGGCGCTGGCGCAAGACGTTGAAGAGGAACCACCAGCGCAAGAAAACGAAGCGCCCATTCGGAAACCCTGTCCCGCCCAGCAACAAGGTAGCGAAGAAATGAAACTCATGCCGCAGCGAGCAAGTCCTATCGGAGGATTCAAACTATTCTGGGATCAGGTAAGAGACGAAAAGGGAGATGGTACAAAGAGCCCTGAAAATTTTAGTGAAGCGGAAAACCGCTGGCGTTCACTCAGGAAACAAGAGCAGGACTTCTACGAGGACGCCGCTGATAGATTGTACCGTGAGTACGAGAAGGAGCACAACAAGAAGTTGAGGGAGGGATACAAGGTTGACTGGGGATTGCCGCCAGCCGATCTTCGTTTGTTGAGGTGACACAAGCAGCAGAGCAGAATCTGCAGATGGGCACTAGGTTGTATTTCGCCTCATGGCAATCGAAGTCTTCTGAGGTGGTTGGTATCTCGGTGAGATGAACCGCAATGTATCTTGAACTTGTGTCTAGACCAGAACTGTCAAGCAAAGAGCTGTACATGCAATTGCCTGGATGTTTTCCCCGAAGATTACGCCAGCACCAAATTACGAAGATCCCATTGCCCCTCACTATGTGAAAATGGACGTGTCAAATCTGACAACACGGCCGGCCAACAAAAACCCCTTATACATCACAACATGACCAAGCATGCCTAACGAGAGCCAGGCATTGGGCCAATCGCCGGCCCACAACGCATCGACCCCAGCGCGGTACCAAATTCTTTGCTGCTGGTTCAGTTTCTCCCTTACCCAGTACCTGGCGAAGACGACGACCCGCCCGATGTGGTTCGTCATATACCACTTCCAGGCATCCTGCATCCTGCCCGTGATGCGAATACCGGTTTGCTGTTCGTATGCGTCTTCAAACTCTTTTATGACGTACTGGATTTCATTGTACGCCCAAGTGTGCTTTCTCTTGACCTTGGGGACGTCGTAATAGTCGAACACGGCGAGAACGTTGTTGATGTGGGCGAATGCTGTTTGGGCGCTCTCCTTGGTTGCCGCTATGCAGCAACGATCCCACTTGAGTTGTGCAACTGGGGATACCAGGCGGTAGACCTAGACATAGGCCTTGAGGTTAGAGTAATATGGTTCAGGGAGACGACGCTAGACGTACCAAGGTCTTCATCGAATTCGGACCCGAATCCGCAATGACCATTCCTTGTGTGTAAGTCGTAGATCCGCAAAGCGCTAAGGCCTTGTTAGCTGGACTGAGATAGTTACCAATGCTCCCTGGAGGCCACGTCGACCATTGTCCGAATATTGTCGTGAAGTGTCGTATGATGTTAACACTAATCCTGTTCATCGGAACAGAAGGCTGACCCGATAGCGGGACGGCGTGGAGCTCTCCGTCCAGCGCAGCTCCAATAAACTGGGGAATTGAGTTGAGCTCGAGAACATGTTCGGGTACCACTAGAAGAGCAAAGGTTAGCTGCCTCTTCAAGAATGACTGGACCGATTGAAGTGTCGCAGGGATACTCACAAACCCATTTCCCCCGAGTGACTGACCCCAGAGTGAGGGCACTCTTGGCTGCATTGGTGTGGAGGGTGTAATGTGTCGGTCCGTATCCTCGTGACTCCGCGAAATACCGTTCTTGATCCCCGTTCAAAAACAGGAGATCATCGCCCCCGTTGCTATTGGGATAGCGACTGGACTTGATCCTGATGGCACTAGTAGCCGACGTATAAATGGGAAACTCCCTTGACCCGCCCTCTTGAGCCCGGGGATCCAACGCGTGCACCACCGCCAACGCCTCGTTTCCTTCATCACCATGGCCTTCATCACCATGGCCATCCTCCTCCTCGCTGCCTTTGAGCAAGGTGGCGTTGGACTTGGCCAAACCACTGTTGCCCAAAATAACCATTGGGTCGTCGTCAAACCATGGGTAGACTGGCTGGACGCCGCCGTTGTCGACGTCGGCCGTGTCAACATAGTAAGCATGCCAAGGGAATGAACATACAGGCCCAACCTCCTCCTCCTCCGGCAGCCTTTTCTTCTCGAGCTCGTCGGCAAACTCCAACATGCTTGCGGCAATAGCAGTCTGCACTGATGCTTCCTGCTGGGCAAAGGGGGCGCCCATCACCTTGCTCGGCAGTGCCATGATCCGCGACGCCGGAACATTGTGGTAGCCCATCCCCTCGACAACATCATCCCAGCTGCCGGGGAGAGCCTGCTGCGTGAGACTGCGGTCCAGGGTCAACATCTTTATTGTCCCGCCCAGCGCAATCTCGCAGTCGTACGAATCGCCTCTCGAGGCCAGGGCATTTTCAGTGCCAGCCGCACCAGCATTGTCGGATGTGTCTTGCCGCTTATCGCCCCTGTGCCGAGTCCCCAGTTGCACTGGCTCGGGTCCGTGAGAACCCGCTTGAGCGAAGCCTCGTAGCCTTCCATCAGCTCAGGAACGCCCCTAGCCTCGGTGCGGAAGAAGGGCTCGCAGCAGTAGGCCTGGCCGCCGCCGTTGCAGTCTAACCATGGAGAGGGTGGCTCCATGGCCACGCGCACCTTTCCGTCAGGACAAATGGCTTCGCAAACACCGTCGTCACGCCTGCGAGGCACCGCCACCACACAGTTTCGCCAAAAGTGGTTTTCCTCGTGCTTGCAGCACCACGGCCGTAGACCTCTGTTGCCTTTGTTATCGTTACAGGATTGGGCGCCGCTGCCGGCAAACGAGTGCAAGAGGTAGTACGTTCTTGCGTCGTGAATGAGGCAAACGTTGCTCACAGGCTCGTCTGGCGGGGCGATAGCGGTGCAATCGTTCGGAGTGCCGTGCCAGATGCAGGCGTCGTAGCCCCTGACCGAGTCCAGGATCTGACCTTCTGCCGTGTGTGTCTGGCAGCAGGCCACTTGAGCCTTTTTGCTGTGGCAAGCAATGGAGAGGGAGCCAACCTCGGATGACTTTGGCCCAATGTACTGCTGGCTGCCGGCAGGACATTTGCCGCTGAATCCCTTGCCGCAGTTGCCATTCCAGAAGTCGAACCAGCCGCAGTCGGGAATGGTACTTGTACTGGGACAGCAAAAAACGCGCACCTGGCCACCGCGGCAATGGGTGCCGTCTTGCATCACCTCGCCGCTGGACGCGTCCCAGTCCTTCCGAGGCACGGTGGTGAAGCCCGAGGCACAGGCCTGGGCGCAGTTGGCCCAGTAGCACTGAGGCCGCGGGATTATCGGGATGGTTTCGTTCTCGGGGGGCTGCCCGTTGCCGCCAGTATTGCCCTCGATCATCGTCGGCGACACGTACGCTGTCGCGGTCTGCAGCTGCTTGGAGAACCGGCCGTCTCGGTAGTCCTGGCTCACGGCCCAAACCATGACGCCGCCGAGGCACAGCTTGCGGGCGAAGTCGACCTTGAGCTTGAACGTGTCTTGGTCGTCGTAGGTGATCCATTTACGCCCGATCGTGGCGATCTTGACTGCCACGGCCTTATTGAGCTTGGACGATACCCCGGCGCTGGCGATCTGATCCGTGAGTTTGGCGTTTGGCAAAGTGCCACCAATGTCGTCCCTGCTGCATGGGCCGAGCCACTTGTTTCCCTTGTCCTATAGGCCGTGCAAGTCATAGGACATGATGTTGAAGAAGTCGACCGAGGTCTCCAGCGCCTGGATATCAAAATGCTGTAGGTACCAGAACGATACCGGGAGCGTGACGGATAGGCCGTTGCGGCCGCCGCTGCCGAACGCCAGCGCGCTCTTGAGGTTTTTGATGAACTTGGGGAAGTTGACAAAGTCTTCAGGCCGACCATGGCGATCATCCGCTCGCGGACACTCCCAGTCGATATCGACACCGTCAAAGTTGTACGTCGTCATGAACGAGATGAGTGACCGGAAGAAGACCTCCTGGTGCGCGGTCGAGGCAGCAAGATTGGAGAAGGTGGTCGCCGTCGGGCCAGGGTCGTTGAAGGTCTAGCCGCCGATGGCGATGTAGACCTTGAGAGCAGGGTCCCTCTTCTTGAGCGCCGTTACCCGAGAGTATAGCTCCACGTCTGCCGCCTCGGCCGGCACGACTTGGTAGGTGTTGGGGTCGATGGAGGCGAAAGAAAAGTTCAGGTGGGTGTAAACGCCGCTGGGGACGTCCTCGGGCATGAACGCCTGGCATGAACGGCGTGCCGCCCAGCCCTCGTAGTAGCCAACAACCCTTTGTTTGGTCTTCCTCATGCCGGTGTTGCACGATGGCCGGCGGACCGTCTTGTCGCCGCAGAACTCCTTGGTGCTGCCGCAATACCCCCATTTGGAGCAGCAGACGTTCAGGGGGCACTTCGCGAGCTCGACGTATGCCGCGCCGTAGCCGCCAGGATCACATTGCGATTTGGCACTGCAGCCGGCCACGCAATTTTCAGGGGAGCAGTCTTGAATCCCATCAGTAACGTTATGTGTTAATTAGTAGATTGGGGCTGGCCTCCAGGCCCATGGGCTAGCCAAAATGGATGTGTGTATCATGTGCAGCCCTTGAATTCGTTCCAGAACCAATCTACGCCTCGGCGGAAGTGGAAAAACGCCAAGTTTACACTTGGATTACGAAGACTTGTCAGCGGTGGCGACATTCGTGCCGCTGGAATTGGGAAACCTTGGAGGAGGTTGTTGGAAGTGGCTACCAGCATCATTGAAAAGTTAGGTATCACAAGTACTTGGCACACTGACGGCAAAACTAAATTCTTCCGAGGCGTACAGACTCTTCCTCCGCCACTTCAATCCGAGGTTCAGCGTGTTTTCGAGTCTCAAGTTTGCACGGGGCGCATAGGTCGACCGTACAAGAGGAACCTGAACGGTCGGTGGTTATGCCGCTGCCGTGGACTGCGGTACATGGACCCGCTACCATGGCATCGAACCCAGGAATAAACATCACGTCAAACCTCGATGCGACAATTTTAGATCCGTCCCTCCCTGAAACGTTCTGGTGGGGGCAGTCCAGCCTCGAATTGGATTGCCAAATTGTCTTCTTTGATGTGGCCCGTCAGAAGCCCAACTTCCCAGGTTGGGTCCCTTTCTGCGACCTTTCGAAGTGTTGGACAAAGAAGCGTTGTTCTACGGTAACTGCTCTCGAGACGGAATCTCCATGTTAAAACATATGACTGACTACAAGGTTGCATAGATATTTCATGTTGTTTCTCCATTTGGAGTCGAACGTGCAGCACACGATCCCATCCACTGGAGTGTCCTTTACATTGCACCTTTAACATCTTCTGTTCTCGACTTCGGCCACGAATACACTTTCTGCGACTCGCCTAATCTCAGATCACAGGTCGCTTTGTACGTGTCTGATACACCGACCACAGCAGAACGATGTTGGTATCGGGCTCTAAAAGCCATCGACTCTCTTGTGGACAGTGACGCCCTCGGACGGCAGGATCAGCTGCAGGACATTCTCTTTGATGACGACACTTTTTCCATGTCGAAGCGGTACTTCTGGGCACTCAATTTTATCACCGAGGTGGTCAATTTGCTGGAAAACAATGTGAAGCAATGAGATCACTTCAAGACGGTGCGCTTAGTTCCATTCCAAAGGTTGGATCTCATGGACGTGAGGAGATTTGGCAGATCAAATTGCAGGAGGTGCTCAAGCAAGCCCAGACACAAGGAGATCAGACGTGCGAGAAACTAAGACGCTTGCTGGAGAAATTCGAGGGAAGATCAAGGCGTATTACGATGATGAGAGACGGGGTGAGTAGCCCCTTCGGCTGCTGCAATTGTTCTCAGGGCTGACGATGACACCAAGCTCTTCAACGCCAGTGCCATCATGGAGAGTCGGGCTTCCACCAAGCTCGGGGAGAACGTCAAGCTGCTCACGTTTGTGAGCATCTTTTTTCTCCCCCTAGGTCTCTGTATGTGTAGGTAACCCAGTCTGTCCCTCGAAGTTCATACTCTCAAACACTCCCTTAACATCACCCCATAGGCGATCTGGTCCATCAACGAATTCTACTCCCGCATCCACCTCCTGATCGTCACGGTTGTTGTCGCGGTGGCGACCTACAGCGTCACGCTCAACCTGAACAACATCATGGGCGGTCTCCGAAAGCTTTACGTGCCGCGTCGCCGCGCCCTGATCGACGAAATGAAGGGGCAGCCCGATACCAGTACAGGTTGGAAAGAGCGCGGGCAGAGGTTCAAGGCATTTCAACGCTCGGAAAAAGAAGTTGCAAAGCCGAGCGAATGGATGATCTTGTGGTTTCTGTTAACTAAGCCTAGCCGGTAGTGGACAAAGAGGAACGAGAGGACCAGTGGCTTGCGGATTTACAGTGGTAGTACCACCAACACTATCATCTTTTCGCGGTTGAATAGTGCTACGACCTCGAGTTCTAGCGTCGTCGGGGGGAGTTCGGAGTACCTCGCGGAAAGTCGTGGAAGTAGGGTAGATATTGAGACGGGGCCTGGGAGGCGAAGCGATGGAGGTAGCGGTAGTGTTAGCATGCAGTAAAGGGCTGGGAGTGGGGGGAGGGTTGTGTCTGAAGTGGCACAGGATGGTGAGGCCTGTGAGGGACGGGGTCCCCTCGAAGTATGAGGTTGTGGATAGCGTGAGAGGCGGCATCCAAAACGTGGAACGGTAAACGGCGGTCCTGCGTGTTTGGACAGGGTAGCTTTTCATGAACTTTTTCACAACATCATGTTGTCTTCGAAGGCTGTCTTTGACTTTGTCGTTGGACTTGGTTGTGGATCTATTCGTCTCAAATGGATACCCCTATTTCAGGTCTGCAGGGGTAAGAGAGGGAGCCTACAGGGATATGACAAACAGCAGTTACCCGTATTGAGAAGACAGCAATGTTGAAAACAGTCGCCGAAACCGAAACAGACAAGTCTGTTATCTGAGCTCTCCCTAACGTTAAGTTTGATCTGAAATATCGTCGTTCAGGGGTAAAGTTCAGGGGTAAAGCGGCGCTTCGGCAATGGCGGAAGTGGTGAGACAGGGAACTGGTGACTAAGCTGAATCCACCTGGTGGTCGCGGCGCCAAGACATGCTGAGGCAAGACGACTCGTTTCCAGTGTGAATTGACACCAATTTCGGCTCCATCCTTTCCCCAAACACACCTCAACGCTCTTCCATCGATGTCAGCTCGCGGAGCAGCTGGCCGGATGAGCATCAACTTTGCCTAGACTTTCTGGTTTCTTCTGCCGTTCGCTACATACCTAACACCTTTTAATCAACGCTCATTCGATTCGGCATCCCGGCACCTGTTCCAGTTCCCTTCCAGCACTATCTCCTCGTCAAAGTCCAGCCCAGTCCCAACCAGACCACGACCAAACGACCCGAACCTGAATGTTCTCGCGAACCTGTCACACCTCCCAGTAGTATCCCAAATCACAAACCAGCCACACCCACCATGGCGCCCAACGAAGACCAGCGCTACGACCCCGCGCCGCCAATACCAACCTACGACGAGGCCATCGCCGGCGGCAGCGCCTGGCATGACCTCCACCACGATGACCACGCCCACTCCCCGATCGACCGGGATGCCGCCGAAGGCCAATCCCTGCTCACCTCCTCCTCCCGACACGCCTTCGAATCCTCCTCCTCCAACCCCCCCAACACCAACCGCAACCACCGAACACGAGGCCCCGGCTACCGCCCTCCGACCGTCGAGACCGACGACGAGAGCAACCTGTTTAGCTCCTCGGATTCGGATTCAGATTCTGATGACGAGCGCGAGGCGGCCCACGTGCGCCGCGAGATGCAGGAGCTGGAGATCGATGACTCGGGCGTGGGCGGCGGTGCGCGCTCGTCGCGCTGGGGGAAGAGGATTGGGCGGGCGCTGTCGCTGCCGCAGTGGAGGAGGTGGAAGTGGCGGTGGAGAATACCGGGAATGAGTAGGAGGAGGACGGTGGTGGCGGATGGGGGCGAGGCTGGGACCGCGGGTGCTGGGGATGCGGCGACGCCCCGGTCAAGGTGGGCGCTGCCGAAGTTGGGGAGTGCGGCGTTGTTTTTGTTGGTTGGGCGTATGTTGGCGGTTATGATCGTGCTGGGTGTGTTGTATCTGCTGTTTGCGAGCGATTTGTTCACGAACATGGCGCGGCGCATGGGCAGCCAGATGTTTGACCCTGAGAGCGTCCGGATCCATGTGCAGAGTAGTGTGGATTCTAGGAGGATAGGGGAACACCTGCAGCATTACAGCGAATATCCGCATCTTGCGGGGACCGAGGGCGACTTTGCGCTGATGGAGGATACTGAGATGTTGTTTAAGAGGTATGGGTTGGAGGATGTTCAGCGGGATGTGTACCATGTGTACTTGAACTACCCCAGGGCTGATGGAAGCGCGGTGGAGATTTTGGGAGCAGACGGAAAGGCTACTTGGTCTGCAAAGCTGGAGGACTTTGGGGCTGGTGGGTGGAAAGATGATCAACCGACGCATGCCTTCCACGGACTTTCAACGCCGGGGGATGTACAAGGGCCACTAATATACGCCAACTACGGCTCAAGGGAGGATTTTGAAGCGCTCAAAAGTTTGGGTATCGACACCAAAGGGGCCATCGCCTTGGTGAGGGACTACGGGACTCAAATCGACCGCGGGCTGAAGGTCAAGGCCGCCGAGCTGGCAGGCTTTGTGGGCTGCCTCATCTTCACTGACCCTCGGGATGAGGGCAAGTCTACTGGCCGAGATATCTCGCCGGCAGCGCGCAACGGGTCCGTGAGCCTGAAGAACTGGGTGGTAGGAGATGTTCTCACTCCCGGATGGGGCAGCAAGGAGAATCTTCCTCGTATGAAGGTCGGACAAACCAAAGGACTCGTCAAGATTCCCAGCCTCCCTCTGTCCTGGCCCAACGCAGAGGTTTTACTCAAGCATCTCGAGGGCGTTGGCCACGTCTTCCCTCCCGAATTGTCGAGTGCTGAGGGGGGTGGCCTGTGGACAGGGAGCAGCACAGGGCCGGTTGTCCGCCTCAAGAACGAGCAGGACGAGATCGAAAAGCAGCCCATCTGGAACGTTTACGGCCGCATCTACGGCGTTGAGCAGGAGGAGAAGAAGGTCATCATTGGCAGCCACCGCGACAGCTGGGTGTTTGGTGTGTTAGACCCCCCTTCGGGAACTGCCGTCATGCTCGAGGTCATCCGCATCTTTGGCGATCTCCTTGCCCGCGGCTGGCGTCCCCTACGCACCATCGAATTCGCCTCGTGGGATGCCGCGGAGTACAACCTGATCGGGTCGACCGAGTATGTCGAGCAGAACGAAGACGCCCTCCGCAAGGACGCCCTGGCTTACATCAACCTCGGCGCGGCCGTGACGGGTGGTGAGTTCCACGCCGCCGGCTCGCCCGTCTTCCGCAGGCTGCTGCTGCAAGTCATGAACCGCGTCTCGGACATAACCTTCAACGCCACGCTGCGCAACCTGTGGGACGCACGCCAGGGCGACATTGAAGGCCTCGGCATCGACTCCGACTACGTCGCTTTCCAGGACATCGTCGGCGCCTCGTCGCTCGACCTGCACTTTGATGCGCCCGGTCTCCCACCCCACTCCAGCCAAGAGGATATGGAGTGGTCGGAAAAGCTCAACGACCCAGGTTACTTGCACCACGTTCTCCTCGCCCAGGTCGTGGGCCTTATGACCCTCGAACTCGCCGACCGTCCGGTTATGCCCTTCGACATGCTGGCCTACGCAGATAAGCTCTCCCACTGGGTGCAGGATCTCGGCGCTTGGGTGAAGCAGCAGGGCATGGACGACAAGGTCTCCCTCAAGGACTTGGAAGACGCGGCCCACACAGTGGGAGATGCGGTGGCCCGGTTCGCTAAGTGGGAGCTGTACTGGGAGAACAAGGTGTTGTCTGGCAGCGGCTGGGAGTCGTCGACACTCGGGAGGGAACGGTGCGAGTTCAACAGTCGCATGGCGAGGTTTGAGAGCGATTTGCTAGATCCAGCGGGGGTAAGCTTTTCCCCCTTCTCCTATCACCACGTCGAAGCATCAGGTACTAACAGAACATGGAAGATACCCGACCGCAAACAGTTCAAACACGTCCTCTTCGGCCCACAACGCTGGTCAAGCTCTGAGGATGCCTACCTCCCCTCCATCCGGGACGCCGTCACATCAGGCAACGCGGCCTTTGCCCAGGAAATGGTCAACAAGGTGGCGGAAACCATCAAAAACGCGGCCAACCATCTCGTGGCATGAGGTCGTCACACACGCTCACTCATTCTCTTCTCTATTTCTCTGTCGTGTGTCGTGTATGGGCTTTTGGGGGGGGAATCCTCAACTGAGCGGAGGGATGGTTCTTGCTTGAACACTTATTTCATACTGCATTGCATCGGCGCATTGGCGGTCAACCTCGAGTTTTTTTGTTCCGCTTTGGATCTTTCACGCATCATCGTC
Source organism: Chloridium humicola (assembly GCA_027569505.1). Taxonomy (NCBI): domain Eukaryota; kingdom Fungi; phylum Ascomycota; class Sordariomycetes; order Chaetosphaeriales; family Chaetosphaeriaceae; genus Chloridium; species Chloridium humicola. The sequence continues at coordinate 862 of JAPDFF010000132.1, read as the reverse complement.
TGCGGATTGTACCTATTATCACCGAACACAGCGCCTTCCGGGCGATCTTTCCTGTCATCATATGTACTTCTTCAAGCTGTTTACAGCGAATACCAACCAACGTCTTCAAGTATGGCGAGTTTCCTCGTTCTCACAAATCGGCAGCCTGCCCAGACATTGTTGAAGAAGGATGCCATCAGTATCCCCCGGAAACACTGTTGGAAAACAGAAAGTGATACATATGTACAATGACGGTACATGCAGGAACAGTCCTCCATGCAACACTCGGCTCGCTCGTTCAATATCTCCTGTCCGTAGTCGTCTCGTCTCCTATCCTGTCTCTTGCCTCAACAAAACCTCCATCACTTTCCCCTAGCGCCTCTACCCGCAGTTCAACCCACTGTTGATCCGTCTTTCACCACATACAATATTATTTCGGGTATAACACACCCCTCCACTCTCCCCCTTACACCCGCTCACTTCGGCGTCAGCACCACGCCCTCATACTCCTTACTTCGGATCATGTCCAGGGTCTGCATGAAATGCTTCCTGCTGGCCTCGACCGATGCCGAGTCCTGCTGGTTGCCGGCCAGGTTGGAGTGGATGAGCTCGATGAGGCCGTTGAGGTACTTGGTTGTGACCTGCAGTTGGTTTACCGTCAGTACGCCACATCTACCTTCAAGAGACAGGGAGGGGGGGGGGGGGGGGGGGGGGGGGGGGGGTACAAAAAAAAAAAAAAAAAAATAAAAAATAAAAAAAAAAAAAATGAAAAAAAAAAAAAAAAACAAAAATTCTATTTTAAGAGAGTTATCAATAGACCGCCAACGACCGGGCGCCAGCGTGGCACAGAGAGACGCGATAGCCGGCGGGATACAAGTGGGAA